>SJXQ01005370.1:85379-137641 GCA_006408695.1 Aepyceros melampus
CAACTGACAAACAACTAATCTCAAAAATATACAAGCAGCTTATGCAGCTCAACTCCAGAAAAATAAATGACCCAATCAAAAAATGGGCCAAAGAACTAAATAGACACTTCTACAAAGAAGACATACGAATGGCTAACAAACACATGAAAAGATGCTCAACATCACTCATTATCAGAGACATGCAAATCAAAACCACAATGAGGTACCATTTCACACCAGTCAGAATGGCTGCGATCCAAAAGTCAACAAGCAATAAATGCTGGAGAGGGTGTGGAGAAAAGGGAACCCTCTTACACTGTTGGTGGGAATGCAAATTAGTACAGCCACTATGGAGAACAGTGTGGAGATTCCTTAAAAAATTGCAAATAGAACTGCCTTATGATCCAGCGATCCCAGTGCTGGGCATACACATCGAGGAAATCCCTGTATATTTTAGAATCGACTTGTTAATATTTAGAAAAATACATATTATAATTCGTATGTTATACCGTTTACATGTTGTGTGCCCATTGTTATGGACATTCTATGCCCATTTTCTAAGTAACTTATATTTTTCAATGCATATTTAAATTTTTTATTTTCTCATTGTTATCTACATGTGCATAAAATATAACTGATTTCTGTACATCTTTAATTTTACATTCTGTGACCTTACTAACTTAACTTTTCAATTTTACTAGTTGATTTGTAGAGGCTGAAATTTCTGTAAGAACACGATACTTCCCTGATGGCTCAGATGGTAAAGAATCATCTGTCTGCAATGCGGGAGATGCAGTTTCAATCCCTGGATCAGGTGATTCCCTGGAGAAGGAAATGAAAACCCACTCCAGTATTCTAGCCTGGGAAATCCCATGGACAGAGGAACCTGGAAGGCTACAGTCCATGGGGTTGCAAACAGTTCGGCACAACTGAGTAACTAATTAACACACCTGGAAGCAGAGATGATTTTAATTCTTTGTGATCTTGAGAAACCTGTATGCAGTTTCTAGCCTGGGAAATCCCATGGACAGAGGAACCTGGAAGGCTACAGTCCATGGGGTTGCAAACAGTTCGGCACAACTGAGTAACTAATTAACACACCTGGAAGCAGAGATGATTTTAATTCTTTGTGATCTTGAGAAACCTGTATGCAGGTCAGGAAGCAACAGTTAGAACTGGACATGGAACAACAGACTGGGTCCAAATAGGAAAAGGAGTACATCAAGCCTGTATATTGTCACCCTGCTTATTTAACTTATATGCAGAGTACATCATGAGAAATGCTGGGCTGGAAGAAGCACAAGCTGGAATCAAGATTGCCAGGGGAAATATCAATAACCTCAGATATGCAGATGACACCACCCTTATGGCAGAAAGTGAAGAAGAACTAAAGAGCCTCTTAATGAAAGTGACAGAGGAGAGTAAAAATGTTTGCTTAAAACTCAACATTCAGAAAACTAAGATCATGCCATCTGGCCCCATCACTTCATGGCAAATAGATCAGGAAACAGTGGAAACAGTGGCTGACTTTATTTTTCTAGGCTCCAAACTCACTGCAGATGGTGACTGCAGCCATGAAATTAAAAGACATTTACTCCTTGGAAGGAAAGTTATGACCAACCTAAACAGCATATTCAAAAGTAGAGACATTATTTTGTTAACAAAGGTCCATCTAGTCAAGGCTATGGTTTTCCCAGTGGTCATGTATGGATATGAGAGTTGGACTATAAAGAAAGCTAAGTGCAGAAGAAGTGATGCTTTTGAACTGTGGTGTTGCAGAAGAATCTTGAGTCTCTTGGAATGCAAGGAGATCCAACCAGTACATCTTAAAGGAGATCAGACCTGGGTGTTCATGGAAGGACTGATGTTGAAGCTGAAGTTCCAATACTTTGGCCACCTGATGTGACGAGCTGACTCATTTGAAAAAAGCCTTATGCTGGGCAGGATTGAGGCCAAGAGGAGAAGGGGATGACAGAGGATGAGATAGTTGGATGGCATCATTGACTCAATGGATATGAGTTTGAGTAAACTCCAGGAGTTGGTGATGGACAGGGAGGCCTAGTGAGCTGCAGTCCATGGGGTCGCAAAGAGTCGGACATGACTGAACTACCTAACTGACCTGACCTGATCTTTATTTTATTTTTCTTCTATTATGTACTACATAGTGCTTTCTATTAGCAATGTTATTTGGTTTCTGCATGTGTGCATTTTTGTTTAGTCCCTCAGTCATGTCCAACTCTTTCTGACCCCATGGACCATATCTCACCAGTTTCCTCTTTTCCATGGAATTTTCCAAGGAAGAATACTGGAGTGGGTTCCCATTTCCTACTCCATGGGATCTTCCTGACTCAGGGATCAAACCTGCGTCTCCTGAGTCTCCTGCATTAGCTGGTGGATTGTTTACCACTGAGCCAACTGAGAAGTCCAAGTGTTCAGTTATTGCATGTGTATTATTACATTTTTTTTTCTAAAATTTTATGTTTTGGTGTTATTGTGACATCAAAACACTTTTAATTTTATTTTCCCATTGTTTGCAGTCATTGGTCTCTCTATTCTGTTCTATAAATTCATCTCTGATTTCACCAGTATTAAATGGTTTTAGTTATTATGGCTTTAAAAGAAATCTTAAAGTGAATACAGGGAATTGTCTAATTTTATTCATTCTTGTTCCTTTTTAATTCTTGTTAGACTTTATTTTTTTTAAAGAAGCTTTAGGGTCACAGCAGATTGTGACATTTCCCATATACCACCCGCAAATGTGCATAGCCTTCCTTATGGTCAATGTCCCCCACCAGAGTGGCACATTTGTTAAAACTGATGTCACCTTGCTTGAGTCCTACCTGGAAGTCTGGAAGTTTACTCAAGTCTCTTTATTTTATTTCAAACTCCAGACTGTCTCCACATTATGTAGTCTCTGAGATTTCTTTGCAACTTTTTTATTAATCATTTTCTGTAATGAATATTGAATTTGTGTTTACATTTTCAAATATTTATTGTCATTTCAGAATAGTAATGGAGTTTCTTACATAGAGTCATTTTTTATTTTTCCTTAATATTAATTTTTTATTCCAATTTTACTTCCTAATACAGATGAATTTTTTGCCAAAATTATACTTTACTCTGGACAGATCATTCATATTTTTCTTTCTTTTGATTTTATTTCCCCTAGAAAGATATGTCCAGTTATAATACAGAATCATGTTCACCACAATATTACTTCATTGTTCAGAGGTCACATGCCTGCCTTATTAGCCATAATTCTGTGTTAGTTTTACTTTTTCAATGTGAGTGATGAGTTAGTATTTTTAATCTATGAATTTCACAATAAAAATCATAATCTTAGTAGAAAAATGGATAGAACTGTTTAAGGAGCATTCAAAAAAATAATAAAAAGCAAAGATATGCACTATTTTTTATTCTTAAAAACCTTAAACTAAAATAACAATACATTTTTTATCTTTAAGATTTAAAATTTATGAATGTTAATATCAAGTGTTGGTTCAAATGTGCAACAGCAGTGTTAAAGACTGAAAACTATTTGTTGCTATAGTTCTTCGGTTGCTCAGTCATGTCCAACTCTTTGCAACCCCATGGACTGTATCCTGCCAGGCTCCTCTGTCCGTGAATTCTCCAGGCAAGAACACCGGAGTGGGTTGCCATTCTTTTCTCCAGGGGAACTTTCTGACCTTGGGATTGAACTCAGGTCTCTGCACTGCAGGCAGATTCCTTATCATCTAAATCATCAGGGGTTGTTTAGTGGCTACGTCATATTCCACTCTGAGTTCCCATGGACTCTTGCCCACCAGGCCCCTTTGTCCATGGGATTTCCCAGGCAAGAATATTGAAGATTTTCTTCTCCAAGGGAATCATACAGACCCAGGGACTGAACCATCATCTCTGCATCATAGGCAGGTTCTTTACTACTGAGCCACTGAGGAAGCCTGTAAACTATATTAATATCAAATATTTGGGAAATTATAAGCTGTATGATATACCCACATAATGTGACATGTGCAACTCCTGATAATAATAATGTATAGTTTAATTAACATGCAACTCATTATTGTATTTATAAAGTCAATATATATATAAAATATTATTTATAGTAACAGCCCATAATTATGTATATGAATCTTGGAAAATATATGTGTAAATGTTAATAATGCTTATTTATAAAATGCTGGCTTTTTAGATGATTTTTATTTCATCTTCACTGTTACCTTTTAGGCTTTTTACTTTCTAAGTTTTTATAATAGATATCAGTACACTATTACTCTTTTAGATATAATTTTATTTCTTTATTTCTGTGCTAGGTCTTCATTGCTGCATGGACTTTCCTCTAGTTGTTCCAAGCAAGGGCTTCACTCTAGCTGCAGTGTGCAGGCTTCCCATTGTGGCAGCTTCTCTTGTTGCGGAGAATGGCTTCTAAGGTACATGGCCTCAGCAGTTGTGGTGCGTGGGCTTGGTTGCTCTGAGTCATGTAGGCCCTTCCTAGCCCAGAGATTGAACCCATGTCACCTGCATTGGGACGAGGATTCTTTATCACTGAGCCACCAGGGAAACCCAGTAAGCTCTAACTTTTTAAGTTATTAAAAATGTAAGGAAATTGACAAATCCAAGTGTGTGTGTGTGTGTGTGTGTGTGTGTGTGTGTGAGGGAGAAAGCGAGACAGAGACTGAGAGAAAGAGAGGTAAGGGAGAGAACTTTTCTATATAAATTTGACTCCTGCTCTGATTGATTATTTTCCCATCACAGTGTGCTTTTCGTCCTTTATCTGATCTGAATATTGTCTTCAATATCAATGAAATCTGCTGAAGGAAACTTGCACATTGACTTGAGAGAACTACCAATGTGCAAGAGAAATTCTTTTCTTTCCTATGCCAGCCCTGGAGATATGTCGTCAACAGCCTTAAACAGAAGCTTAATAACAGTGGGGTAAGTCATTGTTGTAAACTTGCACATCCTAAAATATCATAAAATATCATTGGCAAGTAATAGCCATTTTTTCTGCAAATGCAAAACCCTCATTTATCATTGCTCCATAGAAATGATGTTAAAAAGTTAGCACATTCATTGTTTTATAAAATATAAAATTATCCTCTATTTTTTTAATGACCATTTCTTCTTTCTCTGCTTTTCTCTGGCCATACATTCTTCATTCATCTCTATTAGATCTGCAAAAGCTGAAAAAGCCTGTCTAGTGAGAAAGCTCTTGTCAATTATTTAAAGAGAAAAAAGCTCTCTAAGTTAGAAAGGCTTATGGGATTGTTCTAGTTTTTCTTACGTACTTAGGCAATCCTTGCTGCCCAGCCCCACAATTCAACAGGACTTAGGTTTTCTTGAAAACACCATAAAACATGGCACAAAATCTTCCAGCCTAATTAAGAAGAGAGGGAAATTAGATCTCCTCCAGTGGTTAATAAAGTGTGAGTGGTGGTGTGCATGAAGTAGAATGTAAAGACTAATTTCTGCAGGTCCAGATAGAGCACCATTCCCCCTGGTTTTCAGATCTTGGTTTCTTCTCTAGCCTGATAATAAATAACATTATTATATTTTCATTCTTTAGGGTTTCCCCACCAATCTGTTTAGGTATAGCACTTAAGTGACTAATCAGAAAGAGGATGGTACCTAGACTATCATGCCTCATCAGTAGAGCTTCCTCAGAGGACATATGACTTTTACATCTTGGGGCTGATGTTAGTAAGAACTGTTGTCAGGAAAGCAGTGAGAAGGGTCCTACAAAGAGGAAGAATGTAAGCCAAGAACCAGTAAGTGACACGTGGATTAAGTGCCAAGAGACTATTAAGTAAGTAGTGAGACTCAAAAGTCAGAATGTCTGAAAAACTGAGGAAGCAAGAGAGACTCCTAGCAAGAGAGTCAGAGCACTATTTCCACATGCAATCCATTTAATTCAGTATTTTTGCTTGCCTGTTAGCAGCATTTATATAAAATCTCTTGCATTCATTAAATTTTATTAAAATAATCTATGAAATATACATGTCAAACTTAATGGAAAATTATTAATAATCCTTCCATCTGAAGATATTTTTTGTTGATGAAATTAATTTTTGTCCTGTATTTTAAAACAAAATTTGAAGTTACAGTGTATAGGTGATTTTGTAGCTGGTCATATAAGCATTATCCACAAATTTGTATTAATTAGTTATGTAAAGGTATAATCACATGAATGGCTTGATTTTTGACATACATACATCTTGATATATACATATATTTTGATTTCCATACATCTGAGATATTTTTCCTTTTCCCCCCATATAATATATAGTCCTGCCATGAACAGATTTGTGTACATACTTTACTATGAAAATATTGATAAATTATTTTTCAAAGTGATTGTGATGCATGCAGTTTCAAAAATAGAGTATTTGACCAGTGCTTTTTGAATTTTAATGTGCATATGAGTCACCTGGGGATCTAGTTAAAATATAGATCCTGGTTTTGTTAGGTCTTGGATGTGACCTGAGATTCTGAAATTCTAACAAGCTTTCAGGTGATGCCAATGCTACTGGCTTACAGACCACTCTGCCAGCTGTAAAGGAGTAAGTTTTAAGTTAATTTTTATTTTTTAGTTTGTTTTGCTTTACAATACTGTATTCATTTTGCTACACATTGAAATGAATCAGCCACGAGTGTACATGAACTCCCAATCCCGACCCCTCCATCCCCTCTCCTGCCCCACACCATCTCTCTGGATTATCCCCGGGCATCAGTCCCAAGCATTCTGCATCCTGCATCGAACCTAGACCGGCGATTCGCTTCACTTATGATATCATACATGTTACACTGCCACTCTCCCAAATCATCCCACCCTCTCCCTCTCCCACAGAGTCCAAAAGGCTGTTCTATACATCTGTGTCTCTTTTGCTGTCTTGCATACAGGTTTATCATTACCATCTTTCTAAATTCCATATATATGTGTAAGTATACTGTATTGGTGTTTTTCTTCTGGCTTACTTCATGCTATATAATTGGCTCCAGCTTCATCCACCTCATTAGAACTGATTCAAATGTATTCTTTTTAATGGCTGAGTAATACTCCATTGTGTATATGTACCACAGCTTTCTTATCCATTCATTTGCTGAAGGACATCTAGGTTGGTATTTTGATAGTTGACAAGAACTAATCACAGAATATTAGTTCTCATTTTTTAAAAATTACTGGTGAGACTAAACAGTTTTACAATTTTTTACATTTTTCTCTTTCATTATTTGTCCATTTATGTCCTTCTGTCATTGCTGAAGTGGGAGCTCTGACAAAGACAGAACTCATTATTTTAGGTAATTTAACAAATTTTATATGCTCTTGTCATTTGACAACTTGCTCTCAAGGAAATGGCAATCCACTCCAGTACTATTGCCTGGAAAATCCCATGGACGGAGGAGCCTGGTAGGCTACAGTCCATGGGGTCACAAAGAGTCAGACACGACTGAGCAACTTCACTTTCTCATCCCCAGAACAACAAACAATAAATTTGAGTTTATTATAAATAAATATATTATCTGTAAATTGATAAATTTGAATATAATAATATTAAGGAATTCTATTTATCATTTTACTTTAAAGTAAAAAGACAGATTATAAATTTGAAAAGGAGGCTTTTTAAAATTTATTTTTTATTGAAGAATAATTGCTTTACAGAATTTTGCTGTTTTCTGACAAACTTCAGCATGAATTAGCCATAGGTTTATATATATCCCCTCCCTTTTGAACCTCCCTTCCATCTGCCTCCCCATTCCACCCCTCCAGGTTAATACAGAGCCCTGTTTGAGTTTCCTGAGCCATACAGCAAATTCCCATTGGCTATCTATTATACATATGGTAATGTAAGTTTCCATGTTAGTCTTTTCATACATTTCACCCTCTCCTCCCCTCTTCCCATGTCCATAAGTCTATTCTCTATGTCTGTTTCTCCATTGCTGCCCTTTTAAATAAATTCTTCAGTGCCATTTTTCTAGATTCCATATTATATATATATGTTAGAATACAATATTTATCTTTCTCTTTCTGACTTCAATCTGTATAATATGCTCTAGGTTCATCCACCTCATTAGAACTGACTCAAATGCATTCCTTTTTATGGCTGAGTAATATTCCATTGTGTATATGTACCACCACTTCTTTATCCATTCATCTGTCAATGGACATCTAGGTGGCTTGCATGTTCTAACTATTATAAATAGTGCTTCAATGAACAATGGGATACATGTGTCTCTTTCAATTTTGTTTTCCTCAGGGTGTATGCCTACGAGTGGGATTGCTGGGTCATATGGTGGTTTTATTCCTAGTATTTTAAGGAATATCCATACTGTCTTCCATAGTGGCTATCTCAATTTACATTCCCATCAACACTGAAAAAGTGTTCCCTTTTCTCGATACTCTCTCCAGCATTTATTGTTTGTAGACTTTTTGATTATGGCCATTCTGACCGGTGTGAGGTGATATCTCATTGTAGTTTTGATTTGCATTTCTCTAATAATGAGTGATGTTGAGGATCTTTTCATTTGTTTGTTAGCCATCTGTTTGTCTTCTTCAGAGAAATGTCTGTTTAGATCTTTTCCCCACTTTTTGATTGGGTTGTTTGTTTTTCTGGCATCGAGTTGTAAGAGCTGCTTAGGTATTTTGGAAATTAATCTGTTGTTATTTGTTTCATTTGCTATTATTTTCTCCCATTCTGTGGGTTGTCTTTTCACCTTGCTTATAGTTTTCTTTGCTGTGCAAAAGCTTTTAAGTTTAATCAGGTATCACTTGTTTACTTCTGTTTTTACTTCCATTACTCTAGGATGTGGGTCATAGAGCATCTTGCTTTGATTTATATCATTGAGTGTTCTGACTATGTTTTCCTTTAAGAGTTTTATAGTTTCTGCTCTTACATTTAGGTCTTTAATCCATTTTGAGTTTATCTTTTTGTATGGTGTTATGAAGTGTTCTAATTTCATTCTTTTACATGTAGCTATCCAATTTTCCCAGCACCATTTATTGAAGAGACGTCTTTGCCCCGTTGTATATTTTTGCCTCAAAAATAAGGTACCCATAGGTGCATAGGTTTATTTCTGGGCATTCTATCTTGTTTCCATTTGTCTATATTTCTGTTTTTGTGCCAGTACCATACTGTATTGATGACTGTAGCTTTGTAGTATAATCTGAAGTCAGGAAGGTTGATTCTTCCAGCTCCATTCTTCTTTTTTGAGACTGCTTTGGCTATTCAAAGTCTTTTGTGTTTCCATATGAATTGTGAAATTTTTTGTTCTGGTTCTGTGAAAAGTGCCACTGGTAATTTGATAGGGATCATACTGAATCTGTAGATTGCATTTGGTAGTATAGTCATTTTCAAAATATTGATTCTTCCTACCCAGGAACATGGAATATCTCTCTATCTGTTTATGTCATCTTTAATTATTTTTCATTAGTGTCTTATAATTTTCTGTGTACAGTTCTTTTGTCTCCTTGGTAAGTTTATTCCTAGATATTAAATTCTTTTTGTTGCAATGGTGAATGTGATTGATTCCTTAATTTCTCTTTCTGATTTTTCATTGTTAGTACATAGAAATGCAAGTGATTCCTGTGTATTGATTTTGTGTCACACAACTTTGTTAAATTCACTGATTAGCTATAGTAAAATTCTGATTCTAGCCTTAGGGTTTTCTATGTACACTATCATGTCATCTGTAAAAAGTGGGAGCTTTACTTCTTCGTCTCTGTTCTGGATTCCTTTTATTTCTTTTTCTTCTCTGATTGCTGTAACTAGAACTTCCAGAACCATGTTGAATAATAGTGGAGAAAGTGGACACCTTGTCTTTCTCCTGATTTTAGGGGTAATGCCTTCAGTTTTTCACCATTGAGAATAACGTTTGCTGTAGGCTTATCATCTATGGCCTCTACATATAGTGGAAGTGACAGGTAGATTCAAGGGATTAGACCTGATAGAGTGTCTGAAGAACTGTGGATGAAGGTCCCTGACATTGTACAGGAGGCAGGGATCAAGACCATCCCCAAGGAAAAGAAATGCAAAAGGCAAAATGGCTGTCTGGGGAGGCCTTACAAATAGCTGTGAATAGAAGAGAAGTGAAAGGCAAAGAAGAAACGGAAAGATACACCCATGTGAATGCAGAGTTCCAAAGAATAGCAAGGATAGATAAGAAAGCCTTTCTCAGTGATCAATGCAAAGAAATAGAGGAAAATTAGAATGAGAAAGACTAGAGATCTCTTCAAGAAAATTAGAGATACCAAGGGAACATTTCATGTAAAGATGGGCACAATAAAGGACATAAATGGTATGGACCTAACAGAAGCAGAAGATATTAAGAAGAGGTGGCAAGAATACACAGAAGAATTATACAAAAAGATCTTCATGACCCAGATAATCACAATGACTGTGATCACTCACCTACAGCCAGACATCCTGGAATGCAAATTCAAGTGGGCCTTAGGAAGCATCACTATGAATAAAGCTAGTGGAGGTGATGGAATTCCATGGAACTATTTCAAATCCTGAAAGAGGATGCTGTGAAAGTGCTGCACTTAATATGCCAGAAAATTTGGAAAACTCAGCAGTGGCCCCATGACAAAAAAAGGTCAGTTTTCATTCAAATCCCAAAGAAGGCAGTGCCAAAGAATGGTCAAACTACTGCACAATTGCACTCATCTCACACACTAGTAAAATAATGCTCAAAATTCTCCAACAGTATGTGAACCATGAACTTCCAGATGTTCAAGCTGATTTTAGAAAAGGCAGAGGAGCAGGAGATCAAATTGCCAAAATCTGTTGAATCATCAAAAAAGCAAGAGTTCCAGAAAAACATCTACTGCTTTATTGACTATGCCAAAGCCTTTGAATGTGTAGACCACAACAAACTGGAAAATTCTTAAAGAGAAGCGAATACCAGACCACCTGACCTGCCTCTTGAGAAATCTATATGCAGGTCAGGAAGCAACAGTTAGAACTGGATATGGTGAATCAAATCAATAAAATTAGAAATGAAAAGGGAGAGATCACAACAGACAACACAGAAATACAAAGGATCATAAGAGACTACTATCAGCAATTATATGCCAATAAAATGGACAACCTGGAAGAAATGGACAAATTCTTAGAAAAGTACAACTTTCCAAAACTGAACCAGGAAGAAATAGAAAATCTCAACAGACCAATCACAAGCACGGAAATTGAAACTGTAATCAGAAACCTTCCAGCAAACAAAAGCCCAGGTCCAGACGGCTTCACAGCTGAATTCTACCAAAAATTTCAAGAAGAGCTAACACCTATCCTACTCAAACTCTTTCAGAAAATTGCAGAGGAAGGTCAACTTCCAAACTCATTCTATGAGGCCACCATCACCCTAATACCAAAACCTGACAAAGATGCCACAAAAAAAGAAAACTACAGGCCAATATCACTGATGAACATAGATGCAAAAATCCTTAACAAAATTTTAGCAATCAGAATCCAACAACACATTAAAAAGATCATACACCATGACCAAGTGGGCTTTATCCCAGGGATGCAAGGATTCTTCAATATCTTGAAATATTCTTAAAGATATGGGAGTACCAGACCACCTTACCTGTCTCCTGAAAAACCTGTATGCAGGACAAGAAGGAACAGTTAGAACTTGGCATGGAACAATGGACTGGTTCAAAATAGGGAAAGGAGTAGTTCAAGGCTGTATATTGCCACCCTGCTTATTTAACTTATATTCAGAGTACATCATGTGAAATGCTGGGCTGGATAAAGCACAAGGTGGAATCAAGATTACCAGGAGAAATATCAGTTCAATAACCCGAGATATGTAGATGACACCACCCTAATGGCAGAAAGAGAAGAGGAACTAAAGGGACTCTTGATGAAGGTGAAAGAGGAGAATGAAAAAGCTGGCTCAAAACTCAGCATTCAAGAAATGGAGATATGGCATCCAGTCCCAAAGTGAAAGTCGCTCAGTCGTGTCCGACTCTTTGCAACCCCATAGACTATACAGTCCATGGAATTCTCCAGTCCAGAATACTGAAGTGGGCAGCTTTTCGCTTCTCCAGGGCATCTTCCCAGCCCAGGGATCAAACCCAGGTCTCCCTCATTGCAGGCAGATTCTTTACCAACTGAGCTATGAGTGATGACAGGTTGGGAAATAATGGCAATTAGATGGGGAAAATGTGGAAACAGTAACAGATTTCATTTTCTTGGGCTCCAAAATCCCTACAGATGGTGACTGAAAGGGAAGTCACTCAGTCGTGTCCGACTCTTTGTGACCCCACAGACTGTAGCCTATCAGGCTCCTCCGTCCATGGGATTTTCCGGCAAGAGTGTTGGAGTGGATTACCATTTCCTTCTCCAGGGAACGACTGTAGCCACAAAATTAAAAAACACTTGCTCCTTGGAAGAAAAGCTGTGACAAACCTAGATAGTGTATTACAAAGCAGAGACATCACTTTACTGACAAAGGTCTGCATAGTCAAAGCTATAGTTTTTCCAGCAGTCATGTATGGATGTGAGAGTTGGGCCATAAAGAAGGCTGAGTGCCAAAGAATTGATGCTTTTGAACTGTGGTGCTAGAAGACTCTTGAGAGTCCCTTGGATTGCTAGGAGATCAAACCAGTCCATTCTAAAGGAAATCAACCCTGAATATTCATTCATTGGAAGGACTGATTCTGAAGGTGAAGCTCCAATACTTTGACCACCTGATGCAAAGGGCTGACTCATTTGAAAAAAACCCTGATTCTGGGAAAGATTGAAGGTGGGAGGAGAAGGAGATGACAGAGAATGAGATAACCATCACCAACTCAATGGACATGAGTCTGAGCAAACTCAGAGGGAAAGTGAAGGACAGGAAAGCCTTGGCACTGAATTCATGGGGTCTGAACGTGACTTAGTGACTGAACAACGGCAGTAGGGAGAGAAATTCAGATTAGCCTCAGATTTCCCCACAATAAACCTCAAAATGGAAGTGGGTTGTCCAACAAACTTTAAGTTTTCAGAGAAAGATTTCACGGCAACCAATGGTGTTTTTCCTTGCCTAGGGAAAGCTTCAGAAGGGTACAGGAAAATAGCAGAGGAGTTTGAAAGGTTAGTAAGGCACTGAGGATGTCGAGTCACTTTTGTTTCCTGACTGCTCTCTTGTTTCATTATTTTTAAATTAAGGACCTGCCTGTTTCTCTCTACTTTACCATCATCTGTAATTTGGATTTTCAAGACACTGTAAAGATGAAAGTTTGAAGCTACCAATCACTGAATCCCCTACAGTGGTTTCAGTCAGTCCAGGAAATTGAAGCTGATACATAAAGGACTCATAATTTCTGCAGTTCCAGACAGGATTTTTCCCCTGTTAGTTGTAGAATAGTGAACAATATATATCTGTTCCCATCTAAAATAATCCTTGTATTTCTACACTGAATTCTAGTCTGGCCCTATGATAGTCAAGGTTTTTGCTCTTACAAATATACTTTTTTTTTTTTTTTATGCCTGTTTCTCTCTACTTTACCATCATCTGTAATTTGGATTTTCAAGACACTGTAAAGATGAAAGTTTGAAGCTACCAATCACTGAATCCCCTACAGTGGTTTCAGTCAGTCCAGGAAATTGAAGCTGATACATAAAGGACTCATAATTTCTGCAGTTCCAGACAGGATTTTTCCCCTGTTAGTTGTAGAATAGTGAACAATATATATCTGTTCCCATCTAAAATAATCCTTGTATTTCTACACTGAATTCTAGTCTGGCCCTATGATAGTCAAGGTTTTTGCTCTTACAAATATACTTTTTTTTTTTTTTTTGCATTACTATCTTTCTTTTATGTTGTTTCATCACTAGAACATATTGCCTTTTTCCCCATTTGGATTTATTTTCTCATCCCTGTTTCTCTCTTCAACTCTCTTGCTAGATTCTTCTCCCAGCAGGTCACTAAAAAACTCTCTGTTAATGTCTTCAACCACTCTCATCTTTCCAAATATAATCGTCTGTCACTCTTCACATTCTATCCTTTGGCCTAACAAACATGATCCCAGAATCCAGAGGATGTATACCCCATTGGGGATTTATTGGGGTTAAATAGACTTGTGTGGGAATAACATAGAGCAAGAGCCTCTTAAAAGACCCACAGCCACCATAGGGTTTTCAAAATAATCTTTATAACCCAAAATTAGCCTTGTTACTTTAAAACACAGTTCACCAGAAATGGTGCCAATAAAATGGCAGAATAGAAAGTCCCAGCCCTCTTTTCATCCTCCTACAAAAACACAGATTTAACAGTGCTCTATGGATCAAATAATTCTATGAAAACATAGTTCATTTCACAATTAAGGACTCTACTTCTATTCTTGAAGTCTTCTTTATTTAGTTTCTGTGTTTAAGCCAGGGGGTTTTAACATGGTGCTTTATAGACCCCTTAATAATTCTCAAGTGGTCTTTAGAGAGACTGTGAACTCTCCTAATTCTTATGCAAATTTTGTATAAATTTACAAATGAACATTGTTTTTATGGGGAGAAGGCCCACAGCTTTCAACAAGTTGAAGTACATGAATTAAGGAAGGTTGGGGAGGTACCACAGTGCACGTGTGAGACTGGTTTTAAAAGCATAATATCCTACAGCCTAATCAGACAAGGAAAAGAAATGAATTCAGTTTAGAGAGAAAGAAGCAAAACTGCCTCTTCTTCCAGATGACATGATACTATGTATAAAAATGTCCTAAAGATGCCACCAAAAAACTACTAGAACTACCAATGAATTCAGTAAAGTTGCAGGATACAAAATTAACATCCAGAAATCTGTTGCATTTCTATTCACTAACAACAAACTATCAAAAAGAGAAATTAGGAGAACAATCTCATTTACAATTGCACCAAAAGCAGCAAAATATCAGGGAATAAATCACAGCAAAATGGTAAAACATCTGCACTCAGAAAGCTATAAGACATTGAGGAAAGAACTTAAGGATCACAAACAAATGGATTGAAAGAATTAATATTGTTAAAATGATGATACTACCCCAGGCAATCTACAGATTGAATGTAATCCCTATCAAAGTACTAATACCATCTTCCACAGAACTAGAACAAATAATTCTAAGATCTTTACAGAAACACAAAAGACATCAATTAGCCAAAAGAATCTTAAGAAGGAAGATCAAGGAGCATGGAAGTATCATGCTTTGTGATTTCAAACTAGACTGCAAAGCTAATCTAATCAAAACTACAAAGTAATGTTTTATTGGCACAGACAGACACACATAGATCAATGGAACAGTTGAGAAATGAACTCATACATACATGGGCAAATATTCCATGACAAAGAAGGCAAGGGTATACAGTAGGGAACAGAGATAGCCTTTTCAGTAAATAATGTTAGGAAAACTGGACAGTTACATGTAAAAGAGCCCAACTGGACTAACCTCTCATCAGTTCAGTTCAGTTCATTTCAGTCGCTCAGTTGTGTCCAACTCTTTGCGACCCCATGAATCACAGTACGCCAGGCCTCCCTGTCTATCACCAACTCCCGGAATTCACTCAGACTCACGTCCATTGAGTCCGTGATGCCATCCAGCCATTCATCACCAACTCCTGGAGCTTGCTCAAACTCACGTCCTTAGAGTCAGTGATGCCATCCAATCGCCTCATCCTCTGTCATCCCCTTCTCCTCCTGCCTTCAGTCTTTCCCAACAGCAGGTTATGCTCTGCCTTCTCATGTTTCCATGGCTTGTGCATGTTGTTCCTGCTATCTACGTAAACTATTCTCTAAATTTCTGCCTGGTTAATACCCACTGATCCTTCAAGTTGTAATTAAAATGTCACTTGCTCTCTAACACCTCCCCGATCTAAGTTAGATACTCCTCTTTGATCTTCTAAAGACTCAGTGCATCTACTCCTCGAAAATCAATTACCATACTGAATTCCAATTGTTGATTTATATTCCAGACTCTCCTCATTACAAAGTGTGGGAGAGATAGTCAACAGGAAGTGTGCCTTTCCCCTCTATACCTCTATTTCTTTGCATTTTACCTCCAATATGGTATAAACCTAACATGTTTGTTGTGAAGCCTACATCAGTTCATTGGTGTCATCTTCTAATCCAGAATGTTAACAATTTTGCTGTGATGGGGACTGTAAGCAGTATTTGGAAAACTGCCCCCTTTCATTACTTCTCTTAAATGGTGAACATGTTAGAGAAGATGGGTGCATTCATTTAGTAGGTTATATAATTAAATGTTTGCCTACATCAAAGGAAAAATTGCCCTGGATAAAGTTCAACAGGCAAGGAAAAATTTCAAGATTATTGCAACAGAGGAGAGGCCAGAACACAGTCTGAGCTCAACTTAGTTGAAGCAAAGGGCTGGGAGTGTTTTAAGAGCTGAAGTGAGAAAAGTCTTAGGTAATTTGTGTTTCCTAGTTGGTCTTTCCCGAAAGAAGAGTCAACTTCCCCCTATCATCCTAACAGGAGGTAGTTTCACAACCTGGAGCAAGGAACTCATAGGAGTTAGGCTCCTACAAGTCCACAGAGAATGGGAAGTGGGTCCAGAGCTTCAGCCTGTATTAGGACAGCATCCCATGGTCTACCTTGGAGCACATGGGTCGCTTCAGTAATTTTATATCATCCATGGGATATGAATGTATAATACTTTGCATTCACTATAGGAGGTAGCATGACATCCCTGTGTTTATTTCTTCTTCCCCTTTCAGGTATTTCTGGAGCTCTCCCAGAAGCAGGAGCTAAATTAGTGATGAGGAGCTTCACCCTTCAGGGAAGTAGAAGCTCCTCCAAAAGAAAGAGCCTTGAGGCCCCTGTGTTCCTGTTCACACCTATGGTGGTTTCCTTGACTTTATTTCAAAGATATGACACCCAAGTCCTTCAGACAGACATTTCTGGGTGGTGAAACTAGTAAGAAACTTTTAGAAAGATTTACATATCAAAGGGGCAAGGAAAGGGTTCACAATCACAAGCTTTCTAATGTAAATTCTGTAAGAAAAGGGATGTTAGGGCATAGAGAAGACCATCAAGCTTTCAGTCAAACAAATTTAGTAGACAGTCTTGGTCATCTACCACATTTAAGATCATATTTACTTTTACTATGCTCTCAGAGAGCACAAAGATTGTCAGATTATCACTTTAAGATGTAATTGCTAGTCTACATGCCTTAATATACATTTACCACATATCAGGAGGCATAACAGGTGACTTTCAGATGCTGGTGAGAAAGTTATGATAATGGCTTTATTTTCCGTGAGTGGAGCAGCGGGTCTGATTTATAATTCTCAAAACTATGTGTTCTTGGTAGATTTGTTCATAATATATCTAAAGCCACGTTGCCACAAAATTTAGACTGGAGACAGCTTCTGTGCCTGCTTAAGGGTTGCAGGAAACTCCTATTTGAGTTTCATGCATTTCAAAATACCTGGAAAAAAAGGTAGGAACCAGATTCTAAGATTTCTTCTCTTGACAGGGCCTTTGATGAAGATTTTGTTTGAACAAAATTTCAGGCTTAGTCTTCAGAACATAAAAGTTCCCTCAGAAATACACAGCATTCTTTTCTGTGATATTAATAAACAGACTCATTATTTATTATAATGGGGTGCTTTTTTCTTATAGTGTTTGCATAGGGAGTGATTTGGGAAATGCTGTGTTTGTTCTGAAAGTAAAAAAATGTGGCTATAGTGAAACTGTTGATGAATTCCCCTCTCTCTCATTCTCAGATTTATCTATTGGAGACTCAGCATTTTACAGGCTCATTCTAGAAACATTTTCCTCTCATTACTGAAGCCCTGCTGTGTCATCATTTTGATACTGGAAGACCAGATTGTATGACTAATGGGTGGTCAAGCCCTGCAGCAACTAGAATGTCAAGCACGGACTTCTCATCGCTTTTCACAAAGAATAGTGTTTGAATGAGGGATTCAGATTGGATGCGTGGATTTCTAGTGCATTTTTATTAAACTTTTTGACTTTGCCTACCCAGAATGTCTAGAAAGGAAACCTAGAGAGGTCCCAGACATCAAAGAACCAAGTTTGGGGGCAAGGAGAACATGAAATACCATGTTCATTTCTTTGGCTGAACTCATGCCCTCCTAGCATCACTCTCCCCCAACAGAAAGGAAAATTGATATTTTTAATTATAAAATTGTTGAAGGTGGAGATCTAAATGCTTGCTGGAAGGTATCCACTGTGGACTTGCCATTCAAAATGTATTCAGATGGGTAGCATTGATATCATCTGGGAACTTGTTAGAACCAGAGACTTGGGCCTCACCCCACTCCAACTACATCAGACACCCAGGGAGTTTATATGCACATTGAAGTTTGAGACACACTGCACTCAGGAATAGTTTTCCTTGTCTTATTAGTAAAATAGCTCATTAAAAGCATCAACAATAATGGTCCATCAAGATTTCGCTTAGCCTTGAGTAACAGAAAAACTGGCAAACAGATGTTTAAACACATACGAGTCTGTGAAAACAAACGAAGACCACCCAAATGAGAAAAAGCAGACTATTTATTCAGAACTTTCTATAGTAAGTGAGTCAGACGTTGTCATTTGCATCTGGCAGAGACTCAAAGGCAATTGGAGGAGTGGGAAGATTTTATAGTCAAAAAAAAAAAAAAAAAAGACAAGTTTTCACGTGTCTCTGATTGGAGGTTATTGACTTGGGGAAGCTGGAGGCAGGCTTTCTAGGAATAGGTCATCTTATGTGATTGGTTTGGAGGAAAACCCTGACTTTTGCCGGTTGATCATGAGTTCGAATGAGGAGAGAAAGCAAAAACAGTGTCAGGAACCCTTGACAAATTTCTGACCATTTCTAGGCTCATTGCTGCAGACTGGGGTTTGCCTTTCTGGGCTTCCTTTGTGAACCAGAGTTCTATTCCTGTATTCAGTCTGGCCATTGTATGTCTACTTAGCCTTTTAGGATTAATGTTTCTCAGATAATAAGAAGTCCAGTATGGGCATCCAGGGCTAATTTAGTTGTACAAAAAAAGTCATCAAGCACCTGGCTCTTTTCATTCACTTGTTCTACCATTCTTCAATACTTGGATCTTATGAATTCTGGGCAGGGAAGTTCAGCAAAGGGTTCAGTAACCACCACTTAAGTGGTGGATCTCCTGGAAGGATCTGTCTTTTGATTTGGCATGAAAAGTCCTCCCAGATATTTCTGTACCCTTGTCATTGGTCAAAACTTGATCTTCTACCCATTTCTGGCTCATAGAAAGCTTTAGAATCATAGTATTCTGCACCCAAGCCGATATTTTGAACAAGACAAGGGGCAAAATAGGAATTTGAGACAATCTGTGTGGCACCCCACTCCAGTACTCTTGCCTGGAAAATCCCATGGATGGAGGAGCCTGGCGGGCTGCAGTCCATGGGGTCGCGAAGAGTTGGACAAGACTGAGTGACTTCACTTTCACTTTTCACTTTCCTGCATTGCAGAAGGAAATGGCAACCCACCCCAGTGTTCTTGCCTGGAGAATCCCAGGGATGGGGGAACCTGGTGGGCTGCCATCTATGGGGTCGCACAGAGTTGGACACGACTGAAGCAACTTAGCAGCAGCAGCAGCAGCAGCAGTGTTATCTTTCACACCTATAAGGAACCTTTCTAAAGAAACATATACTTTAACAAAATATGCAACTGTGCCTCAAGACATCTGTAATTTAAGTTGCAGCTTTTATAATACCTAAAGTTCAAGTTGTATCACTCATAGAAACATATTATTATTCCATGGCTGAATTTGTTTCTACATATGGACATGCTCATATCCTTATTCCCACAGCTGTCTCATCAGGTATATATGTTCATCCTATTTTTCACATGAGGAAGCTGAGGATAGTCTAGCAATTTGTCCAAGGTCAGAAGGCTAGGAGGTTATGAGACAGGATTTAAACCCAGTCGAACTGGGTCCAGAACCTGTGCTCTTCATCACTCTGCCATGCTGCGTTTCATTCAGTACACAATGGCATAGATGAATTCAATTTAATGGAAATAAGTGTTATGATGGAAAAGTGTAGAGAGTAAAAGGTGAGAGTATATAATAGGGGGCGTGGATTAATTTGTGATAGGTTGGGGAAAGCTTCTCTCAGGAAGCTATATTTATCTGACAGTTGAAGAATGTGTTGAAACACGGTAGAAGAATTTGGAAGAATTCCAGATAGAGGGAAAAACATGAGAACTAAACTGCTGGGAGTTAGAAGATGTGTGTAGTAGCCAGTGCTTGGGCCACAAAATAGGATGCACAGACTCAACCGCAAGGCTCCGAGAGGGACCGATCTTTGAGACTACTATTGGACACACTCTGTGGTCCTGGCTTGGGCACAATGGAGAGGGCACTGATGAGAAGCTAGGGTCTTAAAGATTTTTGATACGAAACTCAGTATCCAGGGAAATCAGAGTTAGGGAAATTCAAGAACTAGGATCTGAGGCTCTCCAACACACAAAATTCAGGGGGAAAAGAAAAGGGAAAGAAAACCATAATGAATAAAAAAGGGACCAAACAGTGAGGTAAAAATAAAACCAAGCTAGTGCAGGGAGCCAGAGACAGCTTGTTCCCTCTGAATCAGTTTAGCCTTCTCTCTCACAGCAAGAGAACTTTCACTCTTCACTACATTCACAGCAGCTCGGAATGTTATCCTCCTCAGCTCCCCTGGTAGGAATATGTTGTGTGTTAAATGGTGTTCCCTCAAAATTCACATCACCTGAAACCTCAGAATGTGACCTCATTTGGAAATAGGGTCTTTGCAGACATAATTAAGCATCTTGTGATAAAGTCATCCTAGGTTGGGCAGAAGGTGGCCTAAATCCAGTGACTGGTGTTCTTCAAGAGGAGGAAATTTGTAAAAACATACAGAAAAGAGGGCAGTGTAAAGACAGAGGCAGAGACTGGAGTTATTTCCTCACAGATCAGGAAACACCTGGGACCACCAGAAGCTAGAAGATATGAGGAAGGATTCTTTCCTCATATCTCAGTGGGATCATAATCCTCTGTCACCTTGATATCCAAATTCTAGCCTCCATAAATGAAAACAAAGTTCTTGAATTTTCCCCTTCTATGAGATTCACCCATTAAGTGATCTCTTCCAGTCATACATATGTATTTTATTTTTGGATAGGTAATACATCCAGAAAGCATAACCTTCACAAAGTACAAAAGAATATATATTAAAATATTTTCCTCCAGTTCTCGCTCCCAGCCACATAGTTCTCATTCCAAGAAGGGACTGCTATCAGTTACTTCTGCAGATAGGCATGTATATGTTTATGTTGGGCTTCCCAGGTGGAGATTGTAGTAAAGAACCCGCCTGCCAATGCAGGAGACAGTAGAGACCACCAGAAGCTGGATTCAATCCCTGAGTCAGGAAGATCCTCTGGAGGAGGGCATGGCAATCTACTCCAGTACTCTTGACTGGAGAATCCCCATGGACACAGGAGTTTGGCAGGCTGCAGTTCATAGGGTTGCAAAGAGTCAGACAGCAATGACTATGTGTATATGATGTGTGCACACATGCTTGTACACATACCTCTATTTTTAATAGATGTCAATTCTGGCCTATTTTCACTGTTCTGCATGTTGCATTTTCACTTAATGTGTGTTTTCTCTTAATATGGGAGCTTCCAGGCTCCTCTGTCCATGGGATTCACCAGGCAAGAATATGGAGTGGGTTGCCCTTTCCTTCTCCAGGGGATCTTCCTGACCCAGGAATCGACCTGAGTCTCCTAAAGTGCAAGCAGATTATTTACTGACTGGGCTATGAGGGAAGCCCTTCATCTGAAAAACCTGCACAAATTTGTTTACTCAATCCTAACTAATGGACATGTAGATCATTACCAAATTATTATTGAAAATGTAATGGAAATACTGTCTACATTAGTCTTTAATCTATAAGAATGTCCATAGGCTAAATTCTTAAGAAGTGATTAAAAGAGTATATGGATTAATTTTGATAATCAGTACCAAGTGCTCTGTGTATTCAATGCAAGCCCTAACAAATTATTAATGGCATTTTTTTCACAGAAGCAGAACAAAAAATTTTTTAAGTTGCATGGAGACAAAAAAGACCCCAAATAGCCAAAGCAATCTTAGGAAAAACAGAGCTTGAGGAATAAGCCTCCCTGACTTCAGACAATACTACAAAGCTACAGTCATAAAAACAGTATAGTATTGGCACAAAAACAAAAATATAGACCAATGGAACAGGATAGAAAACCCAGAAATAAACTCACATACCTATGGTCAATTAATTTATGGCAAAGGAGGCAAGACTAGATGATGGAGAAAAGTGAGTCTCTTCAATAAATGGTGCTTGGATAACTGCACAGCTTCATGTAAAACAATGAAATTAGAACATAATTTAATACCATACACATACTCATACACAAAACCTAAAATGAATTAAAGATCTAAATTTAAGACTGGATAATATAGAACCCTTAGAGGAAAATATAGGAAGAACACTCTGAAATAAATCACAGTCATAATTCTTTTTCCTAGAGTAATAGAAACAAATGCAAAAGTAAACAAATGGGTTTTATTTAAAAACAAAAGCTTTTGCATGGCAAAGGTAGCCGCAAACAAAATGAAACTCACAACCCAGAATGGGAGAAAATATTTGCAGATGATGTGATTGACAGGAGATTAATTTCTAAAATTTACAAACAGCTCATTTGGCTCAATTTTTTAAAAAAGTACCCCAATTGAAAAGTGGGCAGAAGACCTAAATAGATGTTATCCAAAGAAGACACATAGATAGCCAAGAGACACACAAAAAGATGCCCAACATCACTAATTATTAGAGAAATGCAAATTAAAATGACAATGAGCTATCACCTCAAGCCAGTCAGAAGGGCCATGATCAAAAAAAGTCTACCAATAAACACTGGTAAGGTTGTGGAGAAAAGGGAAGCCTGCTACACTGTTGGTGGGAATGTAAGTTGGTGCAGCCACCATGGAGAACAGTATGGAGTTTCCTTAAAAAACTGAAAACAGAGCTACCATGGAATCCAGCAATCCCACTCCTGGGCCTATATCCAGAGGAAACCATAATTTGAAAAGATACATGTGCCCCAATATTCACTGCACCACTATTTATAATAAGAAGAACGTGGGCACAACTAGAATGTCCATCAACAGAGGAATGGATACAGAAGACATATATATATATATTTGCATATATATACACAATGAAATATTACTCAACCATTAAAAAGAATGAAATAATGCCATTTGCAACAACATGGATGGGCCTGGAGATTATCATACTAAGTGAAGTAAGTCAGACAGAGAAAGACAAGCATCATATGATATCACTTATACGCGGAATTTTTTTTAAATAATAAAAATGAACTTATTTACAAAACAGAAACATGAAATGGAGTGGGACCTTGTGGTCCTTGCCTCCCATGTCTTCTGCCTGCCTTTTGTCTGTGGATAATATTTAGTCAAAGAATAAGTTTAATCAGAGATGTGACAAAATGCAGAAACAAAGGGAAACAGTCAAAGGAGACCAAATAATAATAGTTCAATTATTAAGGATATTCAAGGACTATGGATAATATCCTTAGTCAGAGCCTGTGAGCTGTTTTGCAGAGACTGAAGCATCTACCAGGTGGAAGAAGTTAACCACATGGTGACCAGACTGTAGCCATGACATAAACGGCCATAATTCTGAGAACTGGCCTCAAAGACACAGAAACAAGCCAAACCTGAAACTGAAGATCAACTGTGCTGAAACAATCAGGATGATAACGGTAGACCACCAGTGACCAATTTCAAGGCCACTGTTAGAGCTGACTGTGCTGTTTCTGTCTGTAGCCCCCTCCCTTTGTCTCTAAAAGCTCTTGCCCACTGATGGTCAGGGGTAGGGGGAGTTGAGCTTTGGACAGGTGTCTGCCCCCAACCCTCCCAGTTGCCAGCATCCAAAATAAAGCAAACTTTCCTGTCCACCAATTTGATCTCTTTATTGGCTTTTGGGTGGCAAGCAGCCAGCCCGTATTTTCGGTTACAAATAGACTCACAGATTTAGAGAATGAATTTATGGTTACCAGGGAAGAAGAGGGGAGGGGAGGGAGAGAGTGGGAGTTTGGGATTGACACATACACACTGCTATATTTAAAATAGATAACCAATAGGAAGATGTGGTGTATATATAAATATATTGTATAGCACAGAAACTCTGTTCAACATTCTCTAATAACCTAAATGGGAAAAGAACTTCAAACTAAATAAGAAAAGAACTTGAAAAATAATAGATAAATGTGTATGTATCACTGAATCACTTTGCTGGATACCTGAAACTAACACAGCATTGTTAATCAACTATACTCCAGTATTAATATACAAAATATACTCCAACATACAAAAATTAAAAATCCATATACCAGTTCCAACAATAAAAAAAAATTGCCAAATAGCCTTTAATAAAGGGTGTATATACTTTGACTTTTAGCCGCAACACACGAAAATACCAGTTTCTCCACATTTCAATCACAGTGTATTTATCACACATTGAAAAAAGTTGTACATTGATACATCTTTGATCTTTGGTAACTGGATAGGTGAGATAAATGTTGAGCATATTAATACTTATGAGTCATGTACATTTCTCTATATTTATAGTCATTTTCCTCATTTTGCTACAGAAATGCTGGTATTTTTCTTACTGATTTATAGATTTTTTCTTTTAGGGAAATTAGCAGTTATCTATAATATGAGTAATAAATCTTTCTAGTTTACTCTTTTAACTTCATAGTTTTATGATACATTCATTTAAAATATCTCTACCTACTGTATACTAATCTTTTCTTTTATTACTTCTGAGTTTTCCTAGAAATTTCCTATTTCTATTACACCTACTCCTTATTCTTAAAACTGGTAAAGGGAAGAATTAAACATTTTTATTGACTTGTCAGTAGAAATTTAGACAGAATAACAAATAGACCCAGCTGATGAAAGAAAGAAGAGGAGGGGCTATTTACAGTTTTCACCTGTGAGTTGTTCTTCCCAAATATATAACTGACTGTAATTAAAACTTTGGTTCTAAATAACATTTTACAGGAAATATAAGGAAGAAAGAAATTAAATTATGAGGATACAATTAGATAAGCCCAGAAACAATCTAAGATAGTCTATTAAGACATTTGACCCAATCAAAAAACAAAACAAAAAATCAGTGTCATTAGAAAAAAAAAAAAGGTGTTTTTTCATATAAAATTTAAGAGACATAACCAAATGCAATCTGATATTTGATTGGATCCTGTTCCAAATAATAGAAAAGCTGGAAGTATTTATAGCTTGCTGACAACACTATAGTCATAAGTAAATTCAAAGTCTGCTATGCTCAAATTGTTCCTAATGTATTAATTGCATTGGAACAAATTTCATATTTCATGGTAAGCATTATAACAGAACTGATTGTATTTTCAGTTTGTTAATTGTGATAATGATACTGTGCTTATGTAGGAGAGTATTTTTTTGAAAGGATGCATGATCAAGTACTTAGTGATTAAGTCAGGTCTTCTAAAATCCACTTTGAAATAATTGAGCAAAATACAACATAAATGAGGTATATGACAATGTTTAGGATTGTTGAATTTAAGCAGTGGGCATAGATGTTTATCATATTTCATTTTTAAAATATGAATTAGTTTTCTATTGCTCCTGTAATTTGCTAACTTGAATGGAGATCAGAAGAGCAAGTACAGAATAGCTCAATTGGGACATCTACTTCCAGTATAATGAAGTCAAATTTAACTAGTCAGCAAGGCTGAGTTCCTTTCTCAAGGCTTGGGGAACTATGTGCTTCCAAGGGCAGATTAATTCCTTTCAGTCGTAGGACTGAGCTCTCGGTTTCCTTGCTGGCTGTCAGCTGGGGACATCTATCCTCCGAGAGGCTGCCATAATCTGGCTCATGGCTCATGCTTTCCAGGTGGTCTCCCTTCAGCAAAGGTGGATCAACATCTGTCAAAGCTTCTTCCCTCCAACTTCTGTCCCATCAGTTTGACTCCAGCCAGAGACAGCTCTCAGCTTTTAATTAGGCTGGGTTCACCTGGATAATCCAGGGTAATCATCTCTTTATCTTAAAATTCATTTCCTCAATTATACCTGAAAACTCCCTTTTGTCCTGTAAAGTAATATAGTCACAGGATCCAGGGATGATATTGTAGATATCTTTGGGGCACTATTTTGCCTACCATACTATATATTAGAAAATTTTGTAATAAATGTAAAAAATATAAAAAAGTTTCTTCACTACAGAATATCAATAATAACTACCACCACATTCTCTGATACTCCTTTTAGAGATTTTGTGGGTTTATTTTTATATGCAAGTCTTTTTTGTTTATTTCTCTCCATGTAAGGTAGCCTTACACGGGCTACCTAAGGAAAGTGACGCATGTTATCGGCAGTGTTAGCATCACCCATTTTTATTATTTTTTTTTAGTTTTTGAGGGGAGGCTGCCACATGTGCTGACCATGCAGTATAATTCATATTCTTGCAGATCCTTGTGTTCGAGTTTGAGTTTCAATTAAAACAAAGAAAAATGTCCATCTCATGAAGGCATCTCTTCTGCTCAGGCTTCAGTTCAAAAGATTACTTTTAGAGATTTTGTGGTTTTATTTTTATATGCAAGTCTTTTTTGTTTATTTCTCTCCATGTAAGGTAGCCTTACACGGGCTACCTAAGGAAGGTGACGCATGTTATCGGCAGTGTTAGCATCACCCATTTTTATTATTTTTTTTAGTTTTTGAGGGGAGGCTGCCACATGCGCTGACCATGCAGTATAATTCATATTCTTGCAGATCCTTGTGTTCGAGTTTGAATTTCAATTAAAACAAAGAAAAATGTCCATCTCATGAAGACATCTCTTCTGCTCAGGCTTCAGTTCAAAAGAATGAACATTAAAATAAGTTTCCCTGTAATTGCCTCCATTGTCTTAAAATATACTTTTAATCCAAATCTGACTGCTTTCGGTAAACTGAATTCCTGGGCCATACTGTAAAAGGTAACTGGGCTAGAGGTCGCCTTTGGATCCTGGCTTACTCATTACTTCCTTAGTTAGAACCTACTGGGAGTTTAGACTGCCAGAGGATTAACTCACGATAATGAAGCTCTGTGAATTATCCGTTATGCTCTGACATGGCAACTGGGACAGCTGGAGCACTGGGTGAGTTTGTGGAGGAGAAATAAAACATGGAACATGGATAGGATATTCACGGAGAAGAAAGGCTTAGGGAGACCAAGATCTCTCTGGACCAGTGTGTTAGCAGAACTAAGGAACTTTTATAAACATGATAGTAAGCATTGTCTTATTTCTGGTAAATCAGAGTATTAATCCAGAAAAAAAAAATTTCAGAGGAAAAAGTTAGCTTTCCCAAAAGACAATGAACTTATTAATGGTTGATGGCACTGTTTACCTAGATAAGGGCTGAGACCAATTACCAAGACTATAATATAAATATAAATATTAATGTTTATAATATAAATAAAATAAGTCATCTACATATTTTCTAGTACATCTTCATATTAACTAGTAAATGCTTTAACCATTACTTTTTCTAAATCTGATATTTGGCGTAAAATATGAAACTCAGACCTTCTATGTGCCCTCCAAATTACCCCCGCCTGAGGCTCACAAGCTTTTAGGAACTTTCCACATAGCCTTAGGGTTTCTAACCTATACAGTAGATTATAGTCTCTAGCAAGAGAAAAACTCTTTACTCAAAAACAAACTTCTCCCCATTTACAGTTTGCTTTTGGTTGGCCCTGGAGAAGAGGCAAGAGAACTCAGTTGGGTTTTAAAATGTATCAAGTTGGAATTCAGGATTTGGGAAACATATAGCATTCAGCAGATTGAGATTTTATTGCAGAAATTAAAAAGTCAAAATACTTGGAGACAGGAGATGCAGAGTGTTTTTGATTGAAAGTGGAATAGTGATTATGAGCCAAATTTAGAACAGAATCAAAATGACTGGTGCACATGTGCTTCACAGGGCATCATTGCTTTGGAATGTTCAGAAAAAAGTTCTACAGTTATGGAGTGGTCCTGGCTATTTATTAGGACACTTCATGACTTTAACTTGCTGGGCCTTTGTTGGTAATAAAAAAGCATTAAAATCTTTTATCCGACTACTTCCCCAACATGAATAAACAAGTCTTCTGTTTTTCTCTCATTTTTTTTTTTTGTTTCTCCTTATTCCCTTTCTACTTCCTGCATTCTTTTCTTCCTTACCGTTATCTCTTTTTATCCTTTACTCTTTTTTAGTTTTTCATGAAATTGAAAAACAATTTTACTTTGCTTTATAACCATATCATAAGAGCAATCCTCCACTACTGAATTTAAGCAATTGAACATCAAAGAAAAGGTTTTCCCTTTTGAGGAATAGATCACACTCACTCCACTCAAATGTCATTTGATTGTGTGTTTTAGGATTTTTGAATATTTAACAGGAATTTTCAGGTTTTTAGGCCACCCATGTTATCTGTTATCTACTGTTTCTCTAACACATTGTCACAAATTTAAAGGCTTCAGTTCAGTTCAGTAGCTCAGTTGTGTCCGACTTGTTGCGATCCCATGAATTCATTGCAGCACGCCAGGCTCCCTGTCCATCACCAACTCCCAGAGTTCACTCAGGCTCACGTCTATCAAGTCAGTGATGCCATCCAGCCATCTCATCCTCTGTTCTTCCCTTCTCCTCCTCCCCTTCCCCTGCCCCCAATTCCTCCCAGCATCAGCGTCTTTTCCAATGAGTCAACTCTGCACATGAGGTGGCCAAAGTATTGGAGTTTCAGCTTTAGCATCATTCCTTCCAAAGAACAACCAGGACTGATCTCCTTTAGAATGGACTGGTTGGATCCTTGCAGTCCAAGGGACTCTCAAGAGTCTTCTCCAACACCACAGTTTTAAAACAACATAAATTGAGTACAGTATAGTTCTGTGGGTTAGAAGTCCAATGCAGATCTCATTGGCTAAAACCACTGTGTCAGCAGTTCTGTGTTCCTTTCTGAAGCTTGTAGGAAAAAAAAAAAAAAATTCCAAGCCTTTCATAAAAGCTTTCAGAGGCAACCCACATTTCTTGTTTCACGGTGATCTACCTCCATCTTTAAAGCCAGCAACGTTAAATGTCTCTAGCCTGCTCCTCTGACCATAGCTGGGAAAGGTCCTCTACTTTTAAGGACTGGTTGATTAGATCGGACTCACCTGGGTAATCTAGGCTCTCCACATCTCAAAGTCCTTTACCACAGTCACATAATTAAACTTAAAAGCTTTTGCACAGCAAAGGAAATCATAAACAAGAGGAAAAGACAACCTTCAGAATGGGAGAAAATATTTGCAAATGAAGCAGTGGACAAAAGCTTAATCTCCAAAATATACAACAGCTCATGGAGTTCAATATCAAAATACAAATTTCCTTTCTTGTGTAAGGCAAATAGTCACAGGTTCCAGAGATTACGAGGTGGGGAAAGGGGAGTATTCCAACTGCTGCAACCTCTATCAGAATCATTTGATTTTCTAGTAAATAAAAAAAAAATCAAGATTTTAGCACTTTATCTGCACTTTATGACTATATAAGATTGAAACTCAGGACTTTGCATGAATTTGCCTTTTTAAGAATTTCCAGATATTTCAATGCACATATCTTCGAGCCACCAGGGAAGTCCTTCATTTTATGTACCATTTTTTATTTTGACCTAGTCAGAATTAAGTGGCCTGGGGACTCAGAACAAATGCTCTTTAAGGCATATTGGTGCAGTAGGTGGTCATGAAACTGAGTCCTGATTATTTCCAACTCCTCAGCATAACTGTGATATCTTTAAAAGATTCCTAAAATATTCCAAAATTTTAATTTAGATAAAAATGTACCATGTTGAAATGAAATAACACCTACCAGATGCTTTAGACCAATTTTAAGCAGTCTACAATTGTTCTAAACAGAAGTTTATAGATATGGAGAGCTGTCATGCTCCGTGCTGTTTAATTTAGAATCTGGAATTCACCCAGTAGATCACAATGTCTATAGAGTGAACCATGTGAATGATAAGTGATTCACGATGTGGAATCAAATTTGAGTCAGTTCTAATGAGGTGGACAAACCTAGAGCCTATTATACAGAATAAAGTAAGTCAGAAAGAGAATTATAAATATATACCGATGCATATATTTGGAATCTAGAAAGATGGTCCTGATAAACTTATTTGAAGGGCAACAAAGGAGAACCAGGAGCTTCCCTGATAGTTCAGTTGGTAAAGAATCCGCCTGTAGTGTGGGAGACCTGGGTTCGATGCCCAGATTGAGAAGAACCCTTGGAGAAGGGAAAAGGCTACCTACTCCAGTATTCTGGCCTGGAGAATTCCATGGACTGTACAATCCATGGGGTTGCAAAGAGTTGGACACGACTGAGGGATTTCACTCACTCAATAGAGAATCAGACAGAGAACAGACCTATGGACATGAAGGGAGGGGAGGAGAGAGAGGGTCAGATGTATGGAGAGAGTAACATGGAAACTTACAATACCATAGGTAAAATAGATAGCCAGTGGGAATTTGCTGTATGACTCAGGGAACTCAAACAGTGGCTTGTGACAATCTAGAAGGGTAGGATGTGGAGGGAGATGGAAGGGAAGTTTGGGAGGGAGGGGACGTGGGTGTACCTATGACTTATACTTGCTGATGTTTGACAGAAAACCACAACATTCTGTAGAGCAATTATCCTTCAATTAAAACAAAATAAAATGGCAAAAAAAAAAAAAAATAACCCATCCCTGTGCTTTAATAGCTAGACACAGTGGGGCATATGAAGGGCTGAATTTATTCCATAAATTGGAATGTCCTATAGTAATAGAAGTGGNAAAAAAAAAAAGAACTGGACATGGTGACTGTAGCCATGAAATTAAAAGATGCTTGCTTCTTGGAAAAATAGTTATGACCAATCTAGACAGTATATTAAAAAGCAGAGACATTACTTTGCCAACAAAGGTCCATCTAGTCAAAGCTATGGTTTTTCTAGTAGTCACATATGGATGTGAGTGTTGGTCTATAAAAAAAGCTGAATGCTGAAGAATTGATACTTTTGAACTGTAGTGTTGAAGAAGACTCTGAAAGTCCCTTGGATATCAAGGAGATCCAACCAGTCCATCCTAAACGAAAATCAGTCCTGAATATTCATTGGAAGGACTGATGTTGAAGCTGAAACTCAAATACTTTGGCCACCTGATGTGAAGAACGGACTCATTTGAAAAGACCCTGATGCTGGGAAAGGTTGAAGGCAGGAGAAAGGATGACAGAGGATGAGATGGTTGGATGGCATCACCAACTCAATGGACATGAGTTTCAGTAAACTCTGGAAGTTGTCGATGGACAGAGAGACCTGGTGAGCTGCCATCCGTGGGGTCACAAAGAGTCGGACATGGCTGAGCGATTGAAGTGAACTGAATGTTGAGGTAGGTGCCTTCTATGCCTATTTGTTGAAGAGTTTTAATCATAAATGAGTGCTGAATTTTGTCAAAGGCTTTTTCTGCATCTATTAAGATTGTCATATGGCTTTTATCTTTCAATTTGTTAATATGGTGCTCTTCAGAAGTTATTTCCACTGTTTTATGTTTCAGTCACTGATTCATTCTTTTGTTTCAGATATTCTGCTATTGACTCTGTCTAGACTATTTTTAATACGGTAATTTTGTTGTTTGTCTCTCTGTATTTATTCTTTAATTCTTCTAGGTCTTTGGTAATTGATTCTTTCATTTTCTCCATTTTGTTTTCAAGATTTTTTATCATCTTTACTATTACTGTTCTGAATTCTTTTTCAGGTAGTTTTCCTATTTCCTCTTCATTTATTTGGACTTCTGTGTTTCTAGTTTGTTCTTTCATTTGTGTAGTATTTCTATGCCTTTTTATTATTATTTTTTTCAACTTACCGTGTTTGAGGTCTCCTTTTCCCAGGCTTCAAGGAAAGTTGAAGTCGTTCCTTGAAGAAGGTTGAATTCTTTCTTCTTTTTGGTTTCTGCCCTCTAAAGTTTGGTCCAGTGGTTTGTATAAGCTTCATATAGGGTGAGATTTTTTTCTGAGTGTTTATTTGTTTTTCCTCTGATGGGCAAGGTTGAATGAGGTTTTATTCCTGTCTTCTGATGCTGGGAGGGATTGGGGGCAGGAGGAGAAAGGGACGACCGAGGATGAGATGGCTGGATGGCATCATGGACTCAATGGATGTAAGTCTGAGTGAACTCCGGGAGTTGGCGATGGACAGGGAGGCCTGGCGTACTGCGATTCATGGGGTCTCAAAGAGTCGGACACGACTGCGCGACTGAACCGAACTCTGATGATTGGGTTTGTATTTTTGTTTTGTTTGTTTATATGAGGCATCCTACCCAGGGTGCTACTGGTGTTTAAGTGATGCCAGGCCTTGTATTAAAGTGGTTTTCTTTGTGTGTGTTCTCACTGATTGATACTCCCTAGGTGGGCCTTATCTTTTTGGGCTCCAAAATCACTGCAGATGGTGACTGCAGCCATGAAATTAAAAGACACTTACTCCTTGGAAGAAAAGTTATGACCAACCTAGATAGCATATTCAAAAGCAGAGACATTACTTTGCTGACTAAGGGCTGTCTAGTCAAGGCTATGGTTTTTCCTGTGGTCATGTATGGATGTGAAAGTTGGACTGTAAAGAAGGCTGAGCACCGAAGAATTGATGCTTTTGAACTGCGGTATTGGAGAAGACTCTTGAGAGTCCCTTGGACTGCAAGGAGATCCAAACAGTCCATTCTAAAAGAGATCAGCCCTGGGATTACTTTGGAAGGAATGATGCTAAAGCTGAAACTCCAGTTCTTTGGCCACCTCATGTGAACAGTTGACTCATTGGAAAAGACCCTGATGCTGGGAGGGATTGGGGGCAGGAGAAGAAGGGGACGACAGAGGATAAGATGGCTGAATGGCATCACCAACTCCATGGACGTGAGTCTGAGGGAACTCTGGGAGTTGGTGATGGACAGGGAGGCCTGGCGTGCTGCAGTACATGGGGTCCAAAGAGCTGGACACGACTGAGCGACTAATTGAACTGAACTGAACTGAGGTGGGCTGCAGAGAAGGCAATGGCACCCCACTCCAGTACTCTTGCCTGGAAAATCCCAAGGATGGAAAAGCCTGGTGGGCTGCAGTCTATGGGGTCGCTAAGAATCAGACACGACTGAGTGACTTCACTTTCACTTTCCACTTTCATGCATTGGAGAAGGAAATGGCAACCCACTCCAGTGTTCTTGCCTGGAGAATCCCAGGGACAGGGGAGCCTGGTGGGCTGCCATCTATGGAGTTGAACAGAGTCAGACGTGACTGAAGTGACTTAGGAGCAGCAGCAACTGGGCTGCACCGTCCATGGGGTCGCTAAGAGTCGGACATGACTGAGTGACTTCACTTTCACTTTTCACTTTCATGCATTGGAGAAGGAAATGGCAACCCACTCCAGTGTTCTTGCCTGGAGAATCCCAGGGATGGAGGAGCCTGGTGGGCTGCCGTGTATGGGGTCGCACATGGTCGGACACGACTGAAGTGATTTAGCAACAGCAGCAGCAGGGTTAGTTCTCTGGTAGTCTATGGTCTTGGAAGCAGTGCTTCCACTCCAGAATCTCAGGGCTTGATCTCTGGTCAGGAACAAAGATTCCACAAGTGGTTTGTTATGGCATTAAGTGAGATTAAAAAAATTACCCAAAATGAGAAACCAAAGATGATCCTCAGACAAATGGCAGTTACAAAATCAGGCAAGTAATAATTAGTAATAAGTAGATTGACCTGGCAAACAAAGGAAATTAAAAATTATATCTACCAGTTAAGAACTCAACTAACTAAAGCACCAACTGGAAAACAAAAGTAAAACAAGGTGCCAATTGGGAAATAAAGCATTGAAAACAAAACTAACAAATGTGTTTAGAGGGTAGGAGAGAAAGAAAGCAAGAAAGAAAGACTAGATTTGCAAAGTTAAATAGAGGTAAATGAAGAAGATTTACATACATTAAAGATTAACTGCAAGGGGAAAAGAACACTAGGAAAATAAAACAAAGGAATAAGTGTAGAAAAATATAATAGGTTTAAAAAATTAAAATTAATAAAAGAGAGGGAGAAAAAAAAGAAAATCTCCATAGAACTGCAAAAGCCCAAGGTAGAAGCAGAGGTTTGTAGCAACAATAAAAAAAAATGTGACCAAGGTTGGCGGTGGGGAGGAGTGGGGGGGAGCTCAAAAATTTAATTGGATTTCTTAGTTCCAATAAAATTGACAACTACAAGAGAGATCAGGGGAAGGAAAATAAGAAAAAAAGAAAGTTCAAAAGAATCTGGAAAGCAAGTCCAAAAATAAAAATAATAAATGTTTTTCTTGAGTCACTGCTGTCAGAGTCCTTTCCCTTGCTATGAGTCCATCTTACTTCCCTAGGATGCCCTCCAACACTGTGCTGATCTCTGGACTTGCTGTGGGGCCAGCTCAGATTCTAATCTGCTCCTACTCCTATGTATTCTTGCTGCCAATGTCCACAGCTGTCAGAATTAGTGCCTTTTCTTTTGTGGGAGCTCTCAATGGCCTTTCTTATAATTCCATAGACACGGAGTCTGCCTAGTTGATCATGTGGATTTAATCTGCAGCTTGTACAGCTGGTGGGAAGGTTTTGGGTCTTCTTCCTTAGCCACACTACCCTGGGTTTCAACTGTGGTTTTATTTCCACCATGACATGTGGGTTGTCCACTGGGATTTGCTCCTAAGGCCCCCCTGGAGGACTTGGGTTTGCCCCTGTGAGGGCCAGGTGTGGAGGTGGTCTGCTGCTTGGGTTGCGGGGGTTCTGGCAGCACCAGGTACTCAGAGAGTTGGCGGCTAGGGCAGCAGGAAATACAGTGCTCTAGAAGGATATGGCAACCAGTATTGGCCAATATGCTCCAGTATTCTTGCCTGGAGAACCACCCCCTCCCTGACAGAGGGGTCTGGCAGGCCACAGTCTATAGGGTCGCAAAGAGTTGGGCATGACCAAAGTGACTGTGCACGTATAGACACAAGACTTTTTGCCTGTGGCAGCTCTGCCCCAGTGACAGTTGAGTGTGAAGGTGGAGCAGCTACTGGCTTGCAGGGAGTCTGGTGGCACCAAGTATGCAGGCACACAGACTTCCGCCACTGCAGGAGTTATGGCCCTATCAGGGTCTTTTTCCAGCCTCTTGTAGTTGGTGATCAAAAGGGCTTTTTGGCCAGTCTTTCTCCGTAGCTCCACCCATTCAGGTACTTAGAGGGCTCCCTTGCCTGGGGTCCTCTGTTGTTGATCACGTCAGGCAAACAGAGGGGCCCCCCTGGCTGGGGTCCTTCTCTGTAGATCAGTGTGTCAGGCACTTAAAAGGGCACCCTGGGTGGGGTCCTACTCTGTAGTTCAGTGCACCAGGCTTTTGATGGGCTAGCATATTGTTCAGCTACTGATGCTGGCATGTAGGGAGAGAGAGGCTATAGTGATGTCTTCATCCACTGTTTGTGATTCAGCAGTATTGCCTTGCTTCCTTGTCTTCCTGGCTTTCCTCTACCAGCATTTCCCACCACTGTCTCCTCCCTCATATCCCCTCAATCCATCTCTCCTCAGTTAACAGCAGCCCTCGCTCTGAGATTGCTCCACAGTCCCGAAACTCCAGCTCTCAGCCACTGTGCCTTGCAGGGGACCAGCGTTCCTATCTGGAGTATGTATGGCTGTGGCAAGGACTGATTCTCATTCCATTTAGGCTGCATAGATCAGCTGTTTCACTCTCAGCCTTAAATGATTCTCCTCTGACTCAGACAATTGCTCAGGGATTGGACCCCTACTTCAGTTCCCCCACCTGCTGAGGGTAAGCCTGGTCCTAACACTCCAGTTTTTCCCCCTAGTTCCTTTGTCCTACAAAGTTTTGAGTGGTTCTATATATTTGTTTTCCACTGGTCAGGTACTCCAGTCCACTCTCAGCTGGTGTTCTGCATGCACACCTGTGTCTGAAGGTGTATTCCTGATGTATCCATGGAGAGAGATGTACTCCATGTTCACCTACTCCTCCGCCATCTTCATATCTCCCTGAAAGGAGTTTTAAAGTGTGTAATTTACAAAACATTTGTTTCAAATATATAAATAGTCTTAAAATCATCAAGAAAAAGCTAATAAAAAGTAAGCAAAATAAATGAACATTATTTCAAACAAAAGAACACATACATGGCTAAACATTTTTTAAATGGTATTTTCACTAGAATCATAAAAATACCAATCAAGATCACAATAAAATTCAATCTTTAAAAATAAAATTTTAAGATGAAGCCTGATAGTGCTAATTGTTAAAGGATTCATGGATCAGGATCACCCTACATATTTTCAAAAATTAAAAAAAAATTTTTGACTGAGCCATGTGCAATATAGGACCTTAGTTCCCTGAACAGGGATCAAATGTGTGCCCCCTATATTGGAAACATGGAGTCTTAACCACTGGACTACCAGCAAAGTTCCCACTACACATGATTGATGAGAATTTAAATTGGTGCACTTTCATGTATGATACATTAGCAATTCCACTGTTGGGCATAAACTGATGAAAAAATGCATATGTGTAATAGTTGGCATTTATAAGAATACTCAGTTCAGTTCAGTTCAGTTGCTCAGTCATGTCCAACTCTTTGCAACCCATGGACTGCAGCACACCAGGCCTCCCTGTCTATCATCAACTCCCAGAGTCCACCCAAACCCATGTCCATTGAGTTGGTGATGCCATCCAACCATCTCATCTTCTGTCGTCCCCTTCTCCTCCTGCCCTCAATCTTTCCCAGCATCAGGGTCTTTTCAAATGAGTCAGCTCTTTGCATCAGCTGGCCAAAGTATTGGAGTTTCAGCTTCATCATTCCTTCCAATGAACAGCCAGGGCTGATCTCCTTTAGAGTGGACTGGTTGGATCTCCTTACAGTCCAAGGGACTCTCAAGAGTCTTCTCCAACACCACAGTTCAAAAGCATCAATTCTTCGGTGCTCAGCTTTCTTTATAGTCCAACTCTCACATCTGTGCATGACTAATGGAAAAACCATAGCCTTGAGTAGACGACCCTTTGTTGGCAAAGTAATGTCTCTGCTTTTGAATATGCTATCTAGGTTGTTCATAACTTTCCTTCCAAGGGTAAGCGTCTTTTAATTTCATGGCTGGAATCACCATCCGCAGTGATTTTCGAGCCCAGAAAAATAAAGTCAGCTACTGTTTCCACTGTTTCCCCATCTATTTGCCATGAAGTGATGGGACCAGATACCATGATCTTAGTTTTCTGAATGTTGAGCTTTAAACCAACTTTTTGACTCTCCCCTTTCACCTTCATCAAGAGGCTGTTTAGTTTTTCTTGACTTTCTGCCATGAAGGTGGTGTCATCTGCATATGCGGGGTTATTCATATTTCTACAGGTGATTTTGATTCCAGCTGTGCTTCCTCCAGCCCAATGTTTTTCATGATGTACTCTGCATATAAGTTAAATAAGCAGTGTGACAATATACAGTCTTGACGTACTCCTTTTCCTATTTGGAACAAATAATTGCCGGGAGCCAGCACAGGAGATCCCACCCATGACAAGGTCATGTGGAGAGGCCTGATGGCAAGGCGAGTCAGGCTTCAGGGGTTTCCCCTGGGTTTTCCTGAACATCTATCCCCCCAAAACCAGAGTCTGCATGCTTTATTGTATTGTGCTTTCCACTCTTCTGACATTCTCTGGAAAAAGTTAACTTAGGGCTCCAGTTAACAGTCTCCTGCATATAAAAAGAATGTCTTGGTCTCCTTTGATGGCTTTCTAACTTACCTATTGTTTATGGCCCCCAACCGCGAGAGGCACAAAGCTTAAAGCATCTTAAAGATACAGAGCCTTTTCTAAAAAGCAAAAAAAATTATACTGGTGATGACTTTCACTATTGAGTCAATGACTGCTGCCAGGCCTCCATATTCTTCATCTTTTAGGCACCTGAAGGATATTAATCAATGTAATTGGGATATAGAAAAGGGAATATAGTAGCTTTGATGTTAGCAACACTAGACTTTTGAGTTAATTACTTTTCTCCTTGTTATAAATCACTGTACTCCTCTTTCTTGTGTCTTTGCTATGTAAGAATGTAACTTTATTTAGTGTTTTCTGAAAGTGGCACCAGACTTTGGGAAGAACACACTATTAGGGCACATAAGTCTTCTGGTTGACAAACCCTTATCAGAAAAGGACCGTAAAATGTTACTTGGCCTTCTGGCCAGAAGATGATATAAATCACCTAAGACTTGTGTATACAACTAGGTATGCAGAGAGAAAGCCTGGTATTGATAAGAGTCAGGGCTGCTGACACTGCATAATTTTATATTATCCATTGATCTCTATGCACAAAAAAAGGTATAAAAAGCCTTTACAACAATAGAGGATGGGCCAGTCACTGGAAAGACTGGTTTCCCCCGTGTCTTACTCTATTTTCTGGCTGAATTCCTATCTGGAGCGGGGAGGCTCACCATGTCTACTTACTTGCCCTGGCTTCTAAGATCCGTGAGAGAGGGAGCCCAAGGCGGGGCGACCTCCGCTATTCAAACGTTCGCCAGTGGCCTAACGTAGATGGTGCAGACTTCTTGTCCTGAGGTTTTATTGGCTTTCCTCGTAAACCAAGTTATTCAGCCTCTTTTCTCCACTAATTTTCCTACTATACTACTTCTTTATCTCTCTTTATATTTCTAAATAAATAAGTTTTCCTCACCTACGCTGTCTCCCCTTTGAATTCCCTGGATCCACCAGGGCAGGACCCTGGCAAATAATTACAAAAAAATTGGAAACAATATACATCCACAGAAAAAAAGAAGGGATGCCATGATAAGCAAAATGGCATATTCTCACAATGCCATACCTAAGGACCCAAAAAAAAAAAAAAAAGAATCACAGTCACATACACTGTCATAGGTAAACTTAGTAATATAATATTGTGCAAAAAGGAAAATCATAGAAGAACTATATCCCATAATAATTTCTATATAATTTTCAAATGAGAAAATCTAAATTTATTGTATAGGCATATATACTTATATGAGAGCTTCCCTGATGGCTCAGGTGGTAAAGAATCTGCCTGCCATGCAGGAGACCCAGGTTCGATACCTGAGTCAGGATGATCCCCTGGATAAGAAAATGACTACCTACTCCAGTATTGCCTGGAGAATTCATGGACACAGGAGCCTGGTGGACCACAGCCCATGGAATCTCAAAGAGTTGAATGACTGAGTGACTCATACTAATACTACTATAAACTTATATGAAGAACAAAAAGGAAGTCTTCACAACTGAGAGTAGTTGTTACCTCTGAGCAAGGAGATAAAAGAAAGGGCTAGCAAAAGAGATGGGGTAATTATTCTTTTTGTGTTTTGATATGTTAACTGGACAGTCTACTGTGTATTTTATTTTTTAATGTCTGGTGAAAATCTTGTTTTGGACCAGAGGCCCTGGTTTACCAGGTATTTAAAAAAAAAACACAAAACTTCTGGGCATAGGTAGGTAATGAAGGAGAAAACAAAGAGACTTTCAATCAAATTTATAACACATGAGCTAACAAATAACTCTAAGAGAGATAGCCAACAAAATTGACAAGCTAATAACCAGATGATGAAAAAGATAAAGTAGTATAAGAACCTGGAAAATACTTTAAAGCCTTATTAGAAAAAAAGTAGGCAGAACTAAAATGAAAACAATTGAGTATAGAATAAAACCAATTAGAAATTTGTTGTTTTAAATGCAAAACAGAAACTAATTAAAAATAAGGACATTTGTAATTAATTTCATCATTTAATGGTAGAGTATGAAAATACTCAAGTTGTTCAGGATCTGTTTAGAAATATTGAATGACTTTAGATTTATTAGAAAAAAGCATAGCATATGTAGTAAACATTTAATAACAGAAGATTCTAATAATAAACTCTTTTCATCTAATAATTTATTTTGTTTAAAACATTTGTTTATTTATATTTGTATATAATTTATCATTATTTTTATAAATGAATATTTTATAAACAAATTTTATATAACAATAAAATATAATTGTTATATAAAATTTATTATTATTTATATATAACATAGAAACAATTATGTTATTTTCATTTTATTCTAATTATTTATTTATGCTAGTAACTTTTATTTATACTAGTCATTTATCTGTGATATAGTTTCATGTTTTACATGAAATGTGAATCAATTTTTTAAGAGAATTTTCCACTTTGAAAACCAGTGGTTTCTGCATTGGTGATAATAGTCTCTTTTCCCACTGGTTGATGATGGCTCTATCATATATCACTTTCCAAATATGCATAGGTTCTATAGCCTCTCTAATCTTTTACTATTTGATTATTCCTGAGCAAATAAAAAGTTATATTTATTGCCATATCTTTGTAAAAACTACTTGTATACTGCAGGGCAAATCATTTTCTTTTTCATATTTTTTCTTTTGTTTTTTGTTGTGCTTGACCTATGTCCTCATATTTATATCTTTCTCCATTAAGGTCTGGCATGTCTGCTCTTGGATATTCTGTACTCACTGTGAAATTTATGCACTGTGAATGAAATGTTTAGTATATTTTCTTATTGATTTTGTATATTGATCTTTCATATACCATCCCTGTTGAAATTCTTTAATATCTTATACAGTGTATAGATTATTTTGTGTGTTCTAATATAGATAGCTATACTGTTTGGAAATGACAGTTGTGCTCCTTTATTTCCAATTCTCATACTTACTTATTGGCTAGAATCTCTAGTATAACAACAGAAGTAGTTATAGTAGTATTTTGGTCTTTTTTTTTTTTCCCATGTGTGCCAAGTTGCTTTAGTCTCAGTCCTGAATATTCATTGGAAGGACTGATGCTGAAGCTGAAGCTCCAATACTCTGGCCACCTGATGGGAAGAACTGACTCATTGGAAGAGACTCTGATGTTCTGAAAGATTGAATGCAGGAGAAGAAGGGGACAACAGAGAATGAGATGCTTGGATGGCATCACCGAATCAATGAACATGAGTTTGAGCAAGCTCTGGGGGTTGGTGATAGACAGGAAAGCCTGGCATACTGTAGTCCATGGAGTCACAAAGAATCCAACACGACTGAGCGACTGACCGACTGACTGATGGTAGCATTCTGGTCTTTTTTCTCCACTTATGCCAAGTTGCTTTAGTTGTGTACAACTCTTTGCAACCCTATGGACTGTAGCACACCAGGATCCTTGTCCCTGGGGTTCTCCAGGCAAGAATAATGGATTGGGTTGCCATGCCCTCCTCCAGGGGATCTTCCCAACCCTGGGATCAAACCAGCATCTATGTCTCCTGCATTGGCAAGCAGGTTCTTTATTACTGCTGTTGCTGCTGCTGCTAAGTCACTTTAGTCATGTCCAACTCTGTGTGACCCCATAAACAGCAGCCCACCAGGCTCCCTCGTCCCTGGGATTCTCCAGGCAAGAACACTGGAGTGGGTTGCCACTTCCTTCTCCAATGCATGAAAGTGAAAAGTGAAAGGGAATTTGCTCCGTCATGTCTGACTCTTCGCAACCCCATGGATCACAGCCTACCAGGCTCCTCTGTCCATGGGATTTTCCAGGCAAGAGTACTGAAGTGGGGTGCCATCGCCTAGGAAATCCCCTGTTTCTCCATATATTTAATTTTTTTTCTTTTTAAACACTTTTCATTTTATATTGGAGTGCAGCTGATTAACAATACTGTGATAGTTTCAGGTGGACAGCAAACAGACTCAGCCATATATGTATGTGTATTTATTCTCCCCTTAACTCCCCTCCCATCTAGTCTGCCACATAACATTGAGCAGAGTTTCTTGTAGTAGCCTTGTAAACTAGTAAAGAAGCCTTTACTAGTCTTGTTACTGACTTGTAAAATTTGATCCGTGTGCAAGTTCTTTGCCTTCTAGTAATTTTCATACATTGTTGTTTGGCCACTCAGTCATGTCTGACTCTTTGTGACCCCATGGACAGCAGGATGCCAGGCTTCCTTCCTTCCTGTCTCCTGGAGCTTGCTCAAACTCATGTCCATTGAGTCGATGATATCAACCAACCATCTTGTCCTCTTTGTCTCTTTCTCCTCCTCCCTTAAATCTTTCCCAGCATCAGGGTCTTTGCCAATGAGTCATTTCTTCTCATCAGGTGGCCAAAATATTGGAGCTTCAGCATCAATCCTTCCAATGAATATCCAGGCTTAATTTCCTTTAGGATTAACTGGTTTGATCTCTTTGCAGTCCAAAGACTCTCAAGAGTCTTCTCCAACACCACAATTCAAAAGCATCAATTCTTTGGCACTCATCCTTCGTTATGGTCCAGCTCTCACATCTGTACATGACTACTGGAAACACATATAGTTTTGACTATATGGATCTTTGTCAGCAAAGCAATATTTTTGCCTTTTAATATGTTGTCTATGTTTGTCATAGCTTTTCTTCCAAGGAGCAAGTGTCTTTTAATTTGCATATATACCACATAATATATTATGAAAATTCTCTTATATTTCTCATTTGCTAAGAGTTCCATTATGCATGTTTGTTGATTTTTAGCAAATATTTCCACATTATTACACCATATTTTCTTCTCTTACCTATTAATGTACAGTTTCCTTTGTACATTGCCTTAACTATCATGGGATTTGTAATATTGTTCATAAATATTCACTATTTCGTTTCCATGTAAAAGGTTTCAAATCTGTGCCAATTGTCATGTGACTTGCTATTGCTATGCCAACTGTGAAATAACTATCTCTTTCTGTAACTTTGCTCCTGCCCAGGTTAACGTTTTGGTTACAATTTGAATAGAGGCACAGTTTGTAGCAAAGCTGCAGCTGGGTGTAAAGCCATCATTGACCTGCAGCCTACATGGTACAAGAGTTATAAAGGAAGTTGTCATTTTAGGCCATTGAGATCTGAGGATAGTTTATGCAGCAGAGCCTACTAAAATAGCCTTAGCATATCATATCTATTCCATAATTTTTTTGCTATCATCATTTTATAAAGATTTTGCAGGTTAAATTTTGATTTTCTTTTCTCATAATGATTCCAGAATTGGAATGCATTTGTTTCCGTATTGAACTGCAAATTTCATTGTATTATTTTAAAATGTGTTGGGCTGTATTTTCCCCAAGAATTGCAGTTTATTTACTATGAGGTCAATTTTCAAACACTATCTATGTGCATTTGAAAGATATTTCTTCTGTTTTTAAGAGAACATGATAGTTATGCGTGTGTGTATTCACACATATATGAGGTATATATATCAAATGACCATATTTATATCATTTCAGATCTTTATTTTTTGGTTACTCTAATTTATCTCTGAAGTATTGAAAGCAAAGAATAAAAGTGTAAAACAGTCTATAAATATCTATTGCTCATATTCACAAATGACTGACTCTAATTTTTTTTTTTTGCTATGATTTTTATACCATGATTATCTTGCTTTTCATTTACAGCATTTACAGGCTCTGTTCTTGTTTATTCTTTGTTTTTGTTGTTTGTTTTGCTTTTTTGGGCATGTGGCATGTGGGATCTTAGTTCCTTGACCAGGGATGGAACCCATACCCACTATAGTGGACATGCAGAGTTTTAATCGCTGGACCACAAGAGAAATCCCTGTTTATTCTTTTCTTTTAAATATTTATGATATCTTTGGTTTCATATTATTTTTTTATACTTTAACACTATTTGCATGCCTTTCACTTTAAAAAATGTTACTTTAATTTACAAATATAAAAATATGTTTGGTCTTTATCGCTACCATTTTCACTTGTTTGTTTCATTTTTGAAGAATGTATTTTCCATCACTTATACTTTGTTGTGTCATCTGAGGTATTTTTTTTAATATATGTGTTTTCCTTTTTAGAGTTTAAAACATTTCTATGCCCTCTTTTACTTGTAGCTCTTCCGTATACATAAACATATATATAGATTCTAAACTTCTTTATTATTAGCGTTGTGCCTGTATGCCAAGTCTCTTCAGGTGTGTATGACTTTGTGTGACCCTTTGGACCATAACCTGCCAGGCTCCTCTGTCCGTGGGATTCTCCAGACAAGCATACTGAAATAGGTTGCCATGCCCTTCTCTAAGGGATCTCCCTGACCCAAGGATGGAATGAAAGTCTCTTAAGTCTCCTGCATTGGCAGGCAAGTTCTTTACCACTAGAACCACCTGGGAAGCCCATATAAACATATGTATCATTTTAAAACTTCTTTATTGTTAGCTTTAGTCAGTGAATCTCTGTAGCTAAGCTGGTAAGAATCCACCTGCAATGCAGGAGACCAGGTTCAATCGCTGGGTCTGGAAGATCCCCTGGGTAAGGACATGGCAACCCACTCCAGTATTCTTGCCCAGGAAATCCCATGGACAGAGGAGCCTGGCGGGCGACAGTCCATGGGTCACAGAGAGTCAGACACAACTGAGCATGCACGCATCTAACAATAGCAGCTTCTTAAATTAAAAAGATTGTCTTTTCTCTTGGCTAGAAGAATTCATTTTGGTGAATCTATTAAGATGATTGTATTTTTTGCTCCTTTAACATTGCATATGTTAAGTTATATTGATTACTGAAGGTATAATGAAACCTGTTATTCTTAGTCTGGCAAGAACTACTTGTTTATTGCATGTTGCACTTACTATATATTGGGAATGCACCTAGCTAGTATTTTATAGAATGCTTTCTATGTGCCTATGTGGGATATTTTTATGGTATTTTCCCCCCTAGTTTTGGGATCATAAAGTTTCTCGGCTTATAAAATAAGTTGGAAAATGTGATAGGCGTAATAATGATTCCCCCCCAAGATGACCGTGACCTAGTCCTCGGAACCTGTGAATATGCTATCTTACATGGCAAAGGCACTTTGTAGATGTGAAAAAATTAAGAATCTTGAGATAGATGTTATCCTAGATTATCTGAGTGGCCCAAATATAATCATAATTATCCTTATACAAGAGAGACACATAGGACAGAGTCAGAGAAAGTGTTAAAGAAGAATCTTGAGGGCAGCAAGAGATTATGCTTCACCTATGAAACAATTTAAATGACAGTGTATTTCTCAATAGAACCTATAGAGACCAGAAGGAAGTGGGACATTTTTTAAGTACTGAAAGATCTGTCAGCCCAGAATCTTATGCCCAGAAAATATCCTTCAGTAATAAAAGGAAGACCAAGACATTGTCAGAAGTAAAACAACTAAGAAAATTTGTTACAGGTATGCCTTTACCTGACTCCCCTGAAAAAGGGTGGGGGAGAAATGCTCTAAATAGGAAGGAAATGAAGAAAGAATTTTAGAACTTGAGTAAGAAAAAAAAAATATGGCATGCAAAAATATGAGAATGTATGGTAAACTTTCTCCTCTTGAATTTTTAAAATTATATTTAATTGTTGAAGTAAACATTATAATTCTGTTTTATGTAATTCAAAAAGAATGTATATGTTTGACAGTAGTAAATGGGGAAGGTAAATGGATTAATGAGAGATAATGTTTCAGTATTTCATTCAGACTGGTAAAATAACAACAGTAGACAGTGATGAAAGATAATAAAGGACTAGATAATAGAAATACACAAATTTGTTCCAACTAATTTTTTACAAAGGTGCAAAAGCAACCGAGTGGAGAGATAAATTTTTTAAAAAACAAAGATGCTGTAGCAATTGGATGTCCATTGGCAAAAAAAAAAAAAAAAGAACTTCAACTTAAACTGCACAGTTTATATAGAAATTAACTCAAAATGGATCACAGAATTGGATGTATAACAAAATAACCTTTAGAAAACAATATAGGCAAAATCCTTCTGGATCTGAGGATAGATCAATAGGTCTTAAAATTGACTCAAAAACCACAATCTGTAAGAATAGTAGATAATTGCACTTTATCAAAATTAAAACATCTGTAAAAGATTTTCTTAATGATATGGAAAGATAAGCTATAGAGTGGGATAAAATATATGCAAACCACATATCTGACTAATCATAGGATCAACTATATGCAAAGAACTCTCAAAACACAAAAGTGAAAACAAATCAGGTTAACAAATGGGTAAAAAATGATATAAATAGAAATTTCACTGAAGCTGATATATAGATATCAAATGAGTGTGTTGAAAGATGTTTAATATTACTAGATATTAGAGAAATGCAAATTAAACCCACAATGTGAGATCACAAATCAGAATGGCTAAACTTAAAAACAATGAGAACATCAAATGCTGGTAAGGATACAAAGAAACCGAATGACTCATACTTTGCTGTTAAATATATAAAATGGTTCATCTACCCTGCAAAACCCTTTGGCAGTTTCTTAAAAAGAAAAAAATAAAAAAGCATACACTATATGATCCTGCAGTTACCATGTGGTCACTTATTTTAAGGAAATGAAAATTTACACAAAAACTTCTTCAAGAGTGTTTGTAGCAGCTTTATTCATAATAGCCAAAAGTTGGAAACAACCCAGGTATTTGTCAATTAAATATACAAACATTGTCACATTCAAACCATGGTGTGCCTCTAAGCAACAAAAAAGAATGAATTTTTAATATACAGTACAATCTGGATAGAGCCAAAGGATTATAGTAAGTGAAGAATCCTGTCAAAGTTATGTAGTATATGATTTCATTTATGTAACATTAAAAAAAATGACAAGATTATAGAAATGGAGAACAGATTAGATGGTGCCTTGAAACGCAAAGGCAAAGATAGAAGGGAAGTAGTTATGAGAGTAACATGAAGAATACTTTGTGTGGTGGAAATATTTTGTATCTTGATTGTATCAGTGTCACTATCCTGGCTGCAAGTACATTGTAGTTTCTCAAGATCTTGCCACGTGGGGAAACTGAATAAAGGGTACAAGGATCTCTGTATTTATCTTAAAACTGCATATGAGTCTTCAATTGTCTCAAATTAAAAAGTCTAATGAGTTATAATAGAAGATACTGTGAACAAGAAATTTGAAAATTTAGATGAGATTTTCCTAAGAAAGAAACATATCACCCAATTCATTAAAATTTAAATATCAAGTATAAGGCATCCTATCGCTTCCAAAGAAATAGAATTTTAATAGAAATAGTTTCTATAATCCTTCAGTCTATTTGTCTTCAAGGATGAATTTTTTCAAATTTTAAGCAATAAATATTTACCAATCTTACACAAACTCCAAATATAAGAAAACAGGGAACACTTCCTGTATTTATTTTCTAGTGCTGCTGTAACAAATGGCCATAAGTTTGATGATTTAAATCAAATCATTTTTCCAGAGCTCTGGAGCCCACAAATCTGAAATCAAGGTGTTACTAGCAGGGCCACCTTTCTGAGGGCTCTGTGGGAGAATCCCACTGTGGGTCATTCAGGTTTTGCTCCAGGTGTTCCTTGATGTGCAGCAACATAACTCCAGTCTCTACCTCCATCTTCCCCTGGTTTTCTCTCCTGCACTCTCCCTCTGCCTCTCTCTTGGAAGGACAATTCTCACTGAATTTCAATTCAGTTCAATTCAGTTCAGTCACTCAGTTGTGTCTGGCTCTTTGTGACCCCATGGACTGCAGCATGCCAGGCTTGCCTGTCCATCACCAACTCCCAGAGCCTATTCAAACTCATGTCCGTCGCGTCGGTTTTAGGACCCGCATTAAATCAAGGATGGTTTCACATCAACATTCTTAATTACACTGGCAAAGACCTTTTTTTCCCCCCAAATAAGGTCATGTTCACAGGTTCCAGGCATTAGGACACGGAGATATCTTTGGAGGGCTATTAATTAACTTACTGCATGTCCCAACATATTTTACGAGGCCAGAAGCACTTTAACACCAATATTTGACAAGGGTATTACAAGAAACTTATAGACCAATTTCTCATAAGTATACTTAAATTTTTTCTAAATAAAATATTAACAAATAAAACCAAGTATGATTTAAAAATCATATGAAATTATGATCTTTTAAGGAATGCAATATTAGCTTATATTTTTAAAAATTAATCATAACATTTTCTATAATAAAAAGAAAGATCATATGATCATTATAACACCTATTTATTTTAAAACTTCTTAGTAATCTAGGAATAGAAAGGAAATTCCTTGGTATAATAAAAAAAAGCATCAAAAACTTTGAAAGCTTTTTCTTTGCTATCATAACTTCTATCAACAATACAGTACAGTTCTTTGCTAGTGTAAGGCAGGAAACAAGTGATGAAAAGGAAGAAATGATTGTCATTATTTGCAGATGACATGAATGTGAGTGAACAAAATTCAAAAGAATCTATACTTAGGACATAGGACTAAGTGACTTCACAAGGTAATTGAATAAAATGTCAATAAATAAATTTTATTTCAGTTTACTGCTAATCAAGAAAAAGAAAATTAAATTTAGGAAACATAGTTAAAATAGCATTAAAATCAAATATCTCACAAAACATCTAATAAAATATATACTCTATTTTTAAAGATTATATTGTTTGGTCCTGCAATTTTTAACAAAGAATGTTATCCAAAATATATGAAGAACACATTTTAAATGAAATTTTTGAAAAAGCGGTGAGTCAAATACAGAAAAGAGGCAAAAGATTTAAAGACATTTCACAAAATGGTCTATCCAAATAACTGATAAACTTAAAAGATGGTGCCCAAGCTCATTATCTGTTATAGAAATACAAGTTAAAACTGCAATGGCATAATGTCTAAAATAAAATGACTAACACTAAATAATAGTGAGGCCCTGGAGCATCAGTAAGTATCAAAAGAAACATAACTGTGGTATGTAACTTTGTACAAACACTTCTTGGCAATATTTACACATCCCACGATTCAGCATTTCCACTCTGAAAGGTTATGTCTAACCATATGATGCAAACATATGTTTATCAAAATATATGTACAATGGACATTCATAGCAACATTATTTGTAGTAAAAATGGTTATTGTGAAAAAAAATGGTTATTGTGGAATAGATAAATAACTTATGATGTTCTTAGAATTATTACCACTTTACAACAATGAGAATAGTCTATAAACTTAAGTTTGAGCAAAAGAATCTTGGTGTAAAATGTTACATACTGTAAGATCTCATTTACATAACCATCAAAAATGAATAAAGACATAGAGTTACCATGGTAGAGCAGTGGTGACTGGGAGGACCAGGGATGCTTCTGAAGGATAGATGATTTTTTATCTGAGTTACATCTATTCAATAATTTCTGTACGTTATATGCAACATGCTTCATTATATGTTCACAAAATAAACACTGGTGTTAATGCCAGCTTTAGGTATCTCAAATTTTTGTTTTGATTTTCACATTTGAGAAAAATATGCATTCTGATTCGAAAAAGAGCATTTCACACAAGTGGGAGAAATTATAAACTTTCCAAAAGGTTATGGTGGAACAATTGGCTATCTTTTTGGAAGAGCGTAATTTTGTTGTTCTGAACCTTAAATCATCCTTTAAAATAAACTGCAAATGCCTTACAAAGATAAAAAAGGAAATGTTAACCATATAAGAATGAGAAAAAATATGAAGAAACATTGCAACAATTTTGAGATGAAGAAAGAATTTCTGAGCGTAAAAGAAAAACAGGATAATTAAATGTATAAATTTAACTATATCTAATATAAATATTTTAATAGTTAATGAATTATCCTATATAAAGTAAAAAATTAAATAACAAATATTTTGTAGATCAGGTATAAAAGTAACCTTGATATTAAAAGAGTTCTTTCAAGTTAGCTAGAAATTAATCATACAATAATGATTAAATAGATACAAAGATATTGACAGGAGAATTTCTCAAAGGAAAAACTAAAAATGCTATAATGAACAAAGGATAAAATGTTCACTTTTTGCAATCAAATAAATGCAAATTATTTCAGATGTTGCCTATAAACAGGTACAAAACAAAGCAGAGAGAGAGAGAGAGAGAATATGAAGAAACATTGCAACAATTTTGAGATGAAGAAAGAATTTCTGAGCATAAAAGAAAAACAGGATAATTAAATGTATAAATTTAACTATATCTAATATAAATATTTTAATAGTTAATGAATTATCCTATATAAAGTAAAAAATTAAATAACAAATATTTTGTAGATCAGGTATAAAAGTAACCTTGATATTAAAAGAGTTCTTTCAAGTTAGCTAGAAATTAATCATACAATAATGATTAAATAGATACAAAGATATTGACAGGAGAATTTCTCAAAGGAAAAACTAAAAATGCTATAATGAACAAAGGATAAAATGTTCACTTTTTGCAATCAAATAAATGCAAATTATTTCAGATGTTGCCTATAAACAGGTACAAAACAAAGCACAGAGAGAGAGAGAGAGTGGGGGAAAAGGGGGAGGAGGAGAAAGAAGAAAAATGAAAAGAACCTGTCCATTATTGTCCTGGGGTAGGAGGAAAAAAATATCACATATGATGAACAGTGTTCCATCCATTCTTTTGCTTTAGTCTTTTTCCTGTAAAAAGAAACATATTCAGAAAAGTATGCAAATTTCTAACTTAGTGGAATACTATAAAACAAGCATCCTTGTAAGCACAATACAAGCCTAACCATCGAACTCTGCCAGTCATTCCAGAAACTCTTTTTCTTTTTGACTTCTTATAATCTCATAGATACGTCCCTTAAAAGTATTCCAATCCTGACTTTCATTATAAGTCTATCTTTATGTTTCTTTGTAGTTTAATCTTCCAAGAATGCATCCTTGTAACTTGTAAGAATCTTTTCGTCTATAGCCTCCTTTCTCTTTGTCCCTTTCCTTTCTTCATAGTTTATGAGTTGAAAATTTCATCTGTGGTTTCCTATAGTCTAGATATTGGTGATGGCATCCTCAGTTGGTAAGACTAAAGGAAGGATAAAACTTTGGATATGTCTTTGGGATATTTCAACAGCTCGTGCCTAGTCAATGCCTCAGTCGAGTAATCCTGTAGGAGTCCACATGGTGATGTTCAACTTTTATAACTGCTTTTTGATGATTAGTTAGATTTTTTTAAATGAAATAGCACTTCCCTTGTTTACTACTATTTGATTATCCAATGGTATAATTATAAAGAAAAGGTGGGAAAAATGTTTGATACTTTCTTTTATAATATTTTCACCTTTTAGATAATGGATTTATTTCCAATCATTTTCCTAGGGAGACTTACAAGATTTTGTTTTATATTTTCATGAATTTCCTGAGTTAAACACATTTGGTGGGTTTTGATAAATCAAAATTATTATCTGTCTAGAAGCTCAAATTGTCCTATTTGTGATCAAAGCCTCTTCTAACTAGCTCTTGACATGACCATAGAAGTTGAGGGTTTCCTTGTTCTCCGTTAAAAATGTACATTTCCTGCCTCAGACATGGAATCAGATATTTCTTTAAGATGCACTTTTTTTTTTTTTTATGGTGCTTGGGTATTTCAAGGTCATAATCCAGTCACTAAGATTACTCATTACTTTTGGGTTGATTATTATTTCTAGTCCTTGTCTGTTGACAGAACCAAGAAATTATATATGTTAAAAACACAGACACACACACACACACAGGACTCAAATTTATATTGATATTGAAATTCAGGATTAGAGAGTTTTTAGTGTAACTTGTATCCATATCTCCTGAGAATTCTGGTTCTGAAGGATACAATAAAGACAGATTATTCCATAATTATACATTTACTTTATGCCCACTTACACACACATATCTGTCTCAGAATAACATTGTAATTTACCAACGATATATGAAAAAGAGTTAATATTTGTTTGCATAACTCTCCCAGTCCTCCCCTGTTTTCATTAGTTCAGTTCAGTTCAGTCGCTCAGTCGTGTCTGACTCTTTGCGACCCCATGAATCGCAGTACGCCAGGCCTTCCTGTCCATCACCATCTCCTGGAGTTCACTCCGACTCACGTCCATCGAGTCAGTGACACCATCCAGCCATCTCATCCTCGGTCATCCCCTTCTCCTTCTGCCCCCAATCCCTCCCAGCATCAGGGTCTTTTCCGATGAGTCAACTCTTCGCATGAGGTGGCCAAAGTACTGGAGCTTCAGTTTTAGCATCATTCCTTCCAAAGAAATCCCAGGGGTGATCTCCCTCAGAATGGACTGGTTGGATCTCCTTGCAGTCCAAGGGACTCTCAAGAGTCTTCTCCAACACCACAGTTCAAAAGCATCAATTCTTCGGCGCTCAGCCTTCTTCACAGTCCAACTCTCACATCCATACATGACCACAGGAAAAACCATAGCCTTGACTAGATGGACCTTAGTCGGCATAGTAATGTCTCTGCTTTTGAATATACTATCTAGGTTGGTCATAACTTTTCTTCCAAGGAGTAAGC
>SJXQ01005371.1:0-52127 GCA_006408695.1 Aepyceros melampus
GAGGCCTGGCGTGGACACGACTGAGCAACTGAACTGAACTGAACTGAACTTAGTGAGATGACAACAAATGGTCTTGATTATAAACAGCAGTGTTAACTAATTTTATAGAAAAGTCTACATCTAATAGGAGAAAAAAAATAATTCTTTTAGAATATTCTTTAAGCAATTAGCTTTATCATTCAGGATGGTTTAAAACAATCTATGGTGTTTACAAATGCATGTAAAATATATTCCATGTATATCTGACTTAAAAGCAACAATTTTTGATAAAATATATGAGGATAAATAAAAGATTAATACGTTATTAGCTTAAGAAAGATAATTTGCACTCTCTGTATTTTACTTGTCTGTTGCCATGATCTGTGGGAATTAGAGTATAAAGTAGTTGAATAAAATATAAATAATTGTCTTATTGAAAAGATAATTATATTATTAAGATAATATAATTGACTATCAATACAATAATGTTATTATATTATCATTATAGCAATAATTATAGCCTATTATCCTCTCATTCCTTATAGTAAGGTAATATAAATAATGAATCAAACCCAGGATCAGCCCCAGGATAAACAGGAAGTACACACCAAGTGATGATCAAAAGTATCAACAATTCTGTTTCCTTTTGGAATAATATATTTTAAAGGACAGAGTCCAGCTCATGCAAATAGACAGCAAATATATTACCCTTTCAACTGTTTCCTCCCCCTCTAACAGTTGTCTATCACCTTTTATTGAAAGAAAGTGAAAGTCACTCATTTGTGTCCGACTGTTTGCAACCACGTGGACTATACAGTCTATGGAATTCTCCAGGCTAGAATACTGGAGTGGTTAGACTTTCCCTTCTCCAGGGGATCTTCCCAACTCAGGGATGGAACCCAGGTCTCCCGCATTGCAGGCAGCTTCTTTACCAGCTGAGCCCACAAGGGAAGCCCAAGAATATTGGAGTGGGTAGCCTATCCCTTCTCCAGGGGATCTTCCTGACCCAGGAATCAAACCAGGATCTCCTGCATTGCAGGCGGATTCTTTACCAACTAAGCTATCAGGGAACCTTTTATTGAACAATGTATTATTGCCTTATTGTTTGAAGTACTTCTTAAATACATCTCTGTATTACTTTAACGATCTATTGTATCAATAACACTTGTCTGTATCAATCTATACAATGATACTTGATTAAAGTAGGTAAGTAAATAAATTTTCAGTAGAATTAATCTCCATGACATTCTCTTTTAAAAATCTACAGTGGTTATTTTCTAGCATCTTGAATATTATCTTCTACATAGGAACTTCAAATTTTTAAAAATTATTGTTAATTTTTAAATCATCTGAGTCTACATTCTTGACCTATCACACCTTAAATTTCCTGGTTTCTGAAACACTCCTGTTCAATTGAAAAAGTGAATGCATTCCTTTATATAGTCTTATTTCTACAGTGTAGCTTCAATGCTTCTTCTATTTCAAATTCACCATTTCAAACAAACTCAGCGCGTCCCAAATATTTGTTAAAATTCAAGAATTTGACAAACTAGGCCATCTAAAGAAAAGTAATGAGAACTATATATGTCATGAGTGTAATATACGGAGGAAATACATAGGATGGGGCTAGGGTTAGGGTTAGGGTTATATAGGTCAAAAGAAGATTTTAAGAATAATATAATCTCTAATTTGAGACTCAATATATGAGCAAGAGAGAGAAAAGAGAGAGGAAAGAAAAAAAAGATCTATGCTCTAAGCAGTGGTACAAGCACCTTGTGAAAACATGTGTACATTCAAGCATCTATAGGTATTTCACTGTAGTTGAAACACAAAGCAAAGGCAAGAACAGGGAGAGATGACCGTGGAAACACATCAATAAGGACTTTTGTGACTCACTGAGAAGTTTGTTTTACAGGCACAGTATACCACCGAACCCTTAGAATGTTGGTTAATCAAATAACTAAAGGCAGAATTACCTTTGCCTTTAGCCAAACCCTGGAGAAAGAAATGGCTACCCACTCCAGTATTCTTGCCTGGAGAAGTCTGGAGACTTTCCTGGACAGACGAGTCTTGGTGGGCTATATATAATCCATATGGTCACAAAGAGTAGGATATGACTGAGAAACTAACACTTTTCACTTTTTAGCTGAAGAAAAACGTTCTATGTCCTTTGACTTATTTGGACCCATTTTCCAATGGTTATATTTCATTCACAGGAAAATATGCAATTGTTTCTTTAAGAGTTATTAAATTGAAATTATTTTGTCTTTTTACATATCACATGAACACTGAAAGCTTTATTGCTGCCCTGAGTATATGTGTGGATATCGGTTGCTTAAGTGTGATTATTTAGGCCTTCTGAAATTACTAGGAGAACAAGTTTAAACTGTAGAAGGTTAGGATAACAGTTAATAAAATCAAATTTTGTCACAAGTATTGGGTATTGATTAGAATTTGGAAAATGTCTCTACTATTGGTCACCTTGTCCTAACACTGTGTATCTGTGATTTTGTCAATGTTAACATTTTAAAGAAAGGATTCACTGGATTAAATGTGTTTTTAACCTGAGGACCATGGCAGGGATTGATCAGACTTGAAGTATGGAAGTATGGAAAGTAGTGATATTGGTAAGACTTGGTTATAGTCGATGATGATGGATGGCCTATCAGCTAATTTATTGCCACTGGGGAAAGAAGATCACTAACCTGATATCAGAGATAGGAAACATTAAAATCTTCTGGATGATAAACTCACAGTGTGATCTATTGAATATTACAGCATTATGTTATGAGAGAAAAATGTTGGTAGATCTATCAGGGGAGAGAACAAGGTTTTAGTCATGAGCAATGCAATTGAATAGAACCTTAAAAACTATTAGGCAGTCTAGAAGAGACAGTAAGGAGTTGAGAAATACCTAGACATTGAAACTGAGTAGCCAGCAGGATATCCAAGGGCAGAATGTCAACAAGCAAAGAGATAACAAGGTTTGCCAGATGTTACTAACTGGAGATATAAATTTGAAAATAGCAGAAAGTCATCATTTAAAGTCAAGTCATGTGTTATAAAGAAGGATACCACTCCTAATATATGCATGGGAAAATTTCCTGGATTTTATATTAAGTGATTAAATGAGGTTGGAGAATAGTTCAATATGTTTCTGTTGACATAGAGCCATGGTTACACCTAAATTACCTGTATCTACATTACAGTAGATATTAAAAAAGAAAAGAAATATGGAATTGTTAGCAATTATTTACCCTGGGATTTTTTTTAATAGAATGGCTTTCTTTATATTTAAGAATTTTATATGATTCTTTTTACATTAAAATTAAAAGGATATAATTTACTTCAGAAAAAAAATGTTTATTTGAAAGAGGAATGCAAAAAAATTTTTAAGTATACTGTAAATTTGAGAAATGGATAAATATATTATGAAAGTAAGGCAGAAAAATATGGATTGCAACTGTGTTGTTTCAAAGAAATTTTACAGGAGTCATTAAAGTAGGCTTAAAGACAGCACTTTTGTCTTCTGTATTCTCCGTCACTTACCATCTTTTCTTTCCTTTTCTATTTTCATCATTTACCCTCAATAGTATCTCCAAAGCCATGCTCCTAGTGAAGATGGTAAACAAAGAGGGACATTCAGACCACACACTATTAGAATCACTGATCATTCTTTAATAAGTTGATGCTGCTTCTTCCATGTTTCATTCTATAATAGTTTTAGAGAATATAGTTACAACTCACCCTCTATCTTGTAAAGAATTTGTCTTCTAGTGAATATAAAATTTAGATACAAATCATATTTTTTTTTCTGAAAATAATATTGCTTTTAATGCTGAGTTTTCTGAACAGGGGTACTAGTTGGCATCATAATCATAACATATTTATAGTCTAAGATTGATTTGTCAATCTATTTTAGTTGCAACAGGCTAAAAGTGTGTTAACATAAGCTGATGTTTGTCTATTTAATTCTCAATTTATTAGCTTTATCATTGCAAAGTAGAGATGAAGATAAAGAATAGTATACAATTAGGAACATAAGGAGAACAAATTTTGTATTACTTTATTCTCTTTTCTAACGTTTTTCAGTCTATTATAAGAAGTTCGTGAGAAGTTTTCCAGGAACTGTATTCCCTGTCTTAAAGTCAGTACTCCAAAGAAAGTCTTTCTCTTGAAAAAATTCCTACCATTAAACGAGCAATTTTATATGATTGGTGTCAACTTGCTTTTTTCCCACATCTACAAAGCGGCTACTGTCAACCTTTCAACGTTTACTGAAAATAACCCTTCATCAGAACACCCAGATTCATACACAATACTATTTCACCATTAAGTTTGAAGACTTGATTCATGCGCCTGTGCAACTCTGAAATTTCCTACTATTTCCCAACCTTTTAGTGCTTTAGAAGAAAGTGAATAAAGTAGAAAAGCAACTAGAAAGTCATACTCCAAGTGAATAGTTTTATTTCTTTTAAGAGATGAGAATTACACCACATTAAGAGAAGCCTTTCTCCTTAGCTTTGTGAAGATAGCAGAGAATACATAAAATTGAACAATATTACAAGATTGCTTAAAAAATATTGTAGGATGATTTTTAATGATCTTAAGAAAATGAAACAGTATAAGTGTGTAGGTCTGCCTTCCAGTAGCTATGTCTAGAATATTTCTCTTTGGAAAACATAACAATGTCCTTAGAGAAGGGCTAATCTTTATGAAAAACACTTTTCAACTTCCCAGCAAAACTTGAGATCAAGACTGGCATAGGTTTGGATACGGGCTAAACTATATAGAAAATAATTGAAATAAATCATTTAAAAATGATAGTTGGAATAGGAGAGGGAAAAAATATATAATAAACAAATCTTAAAGTATACATGTTTAATACCAAAAGATCTTTAAATATAAAAGTCTACAACAAGAAAAAAAAAAAACTTGATTCTTTGATTATTTACTTAGACTTTCTAAATAAAGAAAACATGTTCTAAATATTTTTTTAAATTGGAATTAATATAGTGTATTTATTCTAGGTATTTTTAAAAGGATCTATGTAATAATAAAATATTATCAGAACCACTGATTTCAAATTCAACTTATTTAAAGTTGGCAATTTAAATATCATATATTTCTTTACTTCTTAAAACGTAACTTTTTAGATTGAAAATATAGCAGTATAGAATGATTAAGTAATGCCACATCTATATTCTCTGATTTGTGAGATGAAATAACTTGATAGCTTCTTAGGAGGCCTATGCTTTGTCTGTGATCCCTCCACTGTCTATTTCAAGTTTAAGAACGGTTTCCTCTTTGCGATCTCTTTACACTTTACTGTTTTCTGTTTCTACGGCTCTGGTGCAGTTTACTAGCATTATAGTATTCAAAGAGTTATAAAGATTTAAAAAGTACTTGTTTAAGATACTAAACAGTGAACAATATATAAACATTAGTAAGTTAAATGCAATTTATGTTGTTAGAACCTAGAGTCCTCCCTGAAGCCAGCCTGCCTCCTACCTGAGAAGTGAGGTGTCTGTATCAAGTTTTGTATATAATCTCTCTCACATTCTTGATGATGCTAAACATTTGTTTGATTCCCTTGGAAGAATCCATCTGTTGACACTTAAGCACATTTACCACACTAAATGCCTGTCTCTTTAGCTCTTAGGTGTTTTTCTCATATAAATGTTTAAATCTCCTCACGGCTCCTTGGACACTTTTTCCTGCCCTTACTCAACTAAATTTCAAGGGTAAATTTTGTTTAACTATCTTTAATAGCTGCCTCACAGTACTTGTTAGATTCATCACATATGAGTATGTGCAGGATCACTGGATGCATAAAGGATAACTCTTTGGCAAGAAAAAATATGGAAAATATAATTTCAATTTTGTTGCAAGATGTGATTTCATCACATGCTATTAAACATATAAAATATTATAGTTTTTAATTCTTAAAAGGTATGTATTTCTGACTGATGAAATGATTCAGACCCTTTTTCATATTCAAAAAATCATTAATTCAGAAGATGCCTATTTTGTTAATATTTTATATTTTATCATAAAATCTTTACCATACTCATGTAAGACACACCCCAGAGTTTCATATTCCAACAAATTTCAACAAGAAAGTAGAAATACTTTACGCTAATTAACTATGTAAAGAGGATTAAACAGTGCTAAGAAATAACCCTTGCTTTAATCAGTAGTAAATTTATTTAAAATGTTAAGAAAAATAGAAGAAAAATGATAAAAACATTTTTGCTAAAAGGGGTGTTAAGAAAAATGTTTTGATTCTTTAAATTCTATGGGCAATATGCTTACTAGTGGTCATTTAGTTACTGGCAAGGAAGCTGAAACAGAGTTTCAAATTCCAACAAATTTCAACAAGAAAGTAGAAATACTTTACACTAATTAACTATGTAAAGAGGATTAAACAGTGCTAAGAAATAACCCTTGCTTTAATCAGTAGTAAATTTATTTTAAATGTTAAGAAAAATAGAAGAAAAATGATAAAAACATTTTTGCTAAAAGGGGTGTTAAGAAAAATGTTTTGATTCTTTAAATTCATGGGCAATATGCTTACTAGTGGTCATTTAATTACTGGCAAGGAAGCTGAGAAAATGGCCCTCAGCAGGAATGCAGATTAATCATTATGCATAAAGAATAGAAAACTTAGCTTAGGCTTTTAAATATGTTTCTGCATGAAAAGAAAAGATCTGGTAAGCCATGTAAGTGTGACTTAGACTGCTCTGATCCATGGTCAAATGTAAACAAGTACCCTATTGCAAACAGAAGAAACTTGTGTTGTTCATGGAGGAAGGTGAGAGGCTGTAGATCCTGCCACGTAAGAGGAAATCTCTTGAGCATTTTGAGTGACAAAAATCACACTGGGTAATTATCCACATTTATTTTTTGAGGAATACAAAAGATTCATTATAAACATTCTTAATTTCTCCAGAAATCTTATATTGCCACAAAGCATGCCGTAATATACAGCACTTTTGCAGAAGCGAGCAGCACAGGTAACCACAGAAACAGCAAGTATTTCAGTACAAGCTTAGTCCATCCAGACGGATTTTACTCGTCATTAAGCTTTGTTATCGTTATGACAACTGTTTCAGTCTATTTTCAGAAGCATGTCTATCCAGGTTTGCTCATGAATTTTATCAGGGTAAAAGGCTGGCAGTGTTCAAAATGACCAAAGGCTATTATTTTGTAGAAGACTGTGAACACTGAAAGTGACAACATTTACCACGTCTATTTAGCTAAACTTCTGCTCAGTCCTGTTCCACTCATTGCGACCCCATGGACTGTAGCCCGCCAGGCTCCTCGTCTATGGGATTTCCCAGGCAAGAAGACTGGAGTGGGGTGCCATTTCCAACTCCAGGGGATCTTCCTGACCCAGGGATAGAATCCACACTTCTTGCATGTCTTCCATAATAATAATTTTGACCATAAACTCCATCAATACCAAAATCCTTAGAACTGATAATATCTCTCTCCTAGTCTAAGCACCAGAGAAATATTTCTCTACCATGAAAAAGAAAGAGTGCCTTTGTTCTGATGACTAAGCAACATATTAAAATACATTCTTTAATGTAACTCCAAAACTGAGTTTGAGTTTTGAAAAACAATATTGAATATTATTATTATCTCAGTTTCTTTGCATTTAAAATTGGAACACTTTATTGTGTTCAAATGACTTTGGTGTTGACTTTGTTGAAAAAGTAAGGGAGAATTTTCTGATAAGAAGATAGTAGATAAATTATTTTCAGAGAAATATTTTCACAGCCATGTGAAGTGACAATTTCATTTTTGACATTAATATTGTTTTACTTAACTTTTAAAAGAATGCTGCTCTGATTTTGACATATTGGAATAGTTTAACAAAATTTGATAAGATTTTATACTTAGTCCATCGTTTGTCAATATATATATGGTACACACAAATCTTAACACAATTTTTCAGTTTGTGAACCATGCATAAATTTAAAAAAAATTCCAGAATAGGAAAGAGTTTCGCTTTGTATGATAAATACAGTATATGATTTGGGGCTCAATTTGGATTCTATGAATAGGAAACATAATCAGTAATATTAGTTACTTTCTAAACAGTTAAACAAAAGGAAGCACACACTGTTATAACATTCTACCAGCATTATGTAAAATTCTGGTACTAATTTGTGACACTTTAGTAGACATCCTAATATTCTGTTATTGAATTGCTTTAATAGCATCACAGTCTGTGTCCTATTACTGACTTCCACGAACAGCGTGAGTCAATTGGGTTTTTGTAATGCAGTTGTAGATCAAAGTGGTTTATCATATAAATTGCTATCCATAGGAGGAGATAATTCTGATGAGATTTACTTCATTTATTTTAAAGAAATCAAAAAGTATCCCTAGATTTCACAGAACATAATTAAAATACTAATTGAAATACTCCATTCTATGTATGCTGCCTGTCATCTCATTTTTCAGAGGTCTGCCAGTATTTTAAATACATTTTGCAAGGATATAACGGTGGTGAGCGAAGCTTTTGTTATCTTTTTATCCCATGTTGTAGAGCAAATGTTTGGAAACATTCCTCTGTATTATGAAAATAATCAAAAATAAGTGAATGGAGAGTTAATTTATTATGAAAATTGATAAAGACATCAGCAAAAAAATTGACAGAGACATTAGAATCCATGATGAAGCTTTGCTATGTGGTTTTATAGGTAGAGTGAACTGTAGCTATTAACTATTTCTTTCTGGCACTCTTCACTGTTTGAATCCTATACATACTAGTTTCTGATTGTGTGAATGAATTCTAATTCACATGAGCCAAACGTTAGCTTAAACCAGTGAAATAATCAACTTTGTTATATTTTGCCCTCCTCCAAGGATCTTCCTGACCTAGGGATCAAACCCATGACTCATGTCTCCTGCATTTGCAGGTGGAAGCTTTACCACTAGCACTGCCTGGGAAGCCCTGTCCCGAGGATGTGTTCTGTGCCTGGCCCCTCAGTCATGTCTGACCCTTTGTGGTCTCATGGACTGCAGTCGACCAGACTCCTCTGTCCATGGGATTCTCCAGGCAAGAATACTAGAGTGTGTTGCCATGCCCTCCTCCAGGGATCTTCCCAACCTAANCTGGCATTTTGCACTTCATGGGATGGCAAAATGTCAGATACAACTTGGCGTTCCGAACAAGAATATAGGTGTATGTATATACACACACTTGTACAATGTATATTAAATAAGTATACACATGTGTTGCCACTTTAACATAAAAGGGTGAAAAGCAAATATTTACTTGCTTGGTCTCATGCCCTGTCAAGAACAAACTAGCACGTGGCATTGGCACTTACCATCTACTTACAGGGATTAAATCATGTGCTCTTGCAGCTGCTGATTTTTAACACCCTTGGAAAGGAATTCAGAGTGGAAAGCAGAAGTGAGGCATGCTGTGAGCAGGGAAAACTAGAAGGACAAGTCTTTAGAAGGTTAGATGTTTTCAGGAGCCCATTTTATGAACCCAATTCTTCTATCTCCTCATATCTAGAAAAGCACGAAAATCCTTCATGGTGACAACTGCTTCTTGTGACTCCAAGAAACCTTCACAACACTAGTAGAAAACTTCTACAAAAAATAGGTACATGATTACATGCACTCTCCCTTCACCAAAATCACATGTATCCCTCTGTGCCTCTTTGGAACAGCTTCTCAGAGCTATCTGATGTGCTGTCTCCTGGGCTACAGTCCTCATTTTACCCCCAAAAAATTAACCCGCAATTTTCGTGTTGTGCATTGTTGAAAGTCAGCATCCTGAACTTATCTCTTCATCCATTCATCACCCATGAACAGCTTCTCAGAGCTATCTGATGTGCTGTCTCCTGGGCTACAGTCCTCATTTTACCCCCAAAAAATTAACCCGCAATTTTCGTGTTGTGCATTGTTAAAGTCAGCATCCTGAACTTATCTCTTCATCCATTCATCACCCGATAGTTTCCCAACTTGCTTGCAGTGAGATTCCCATGAGGATAAATCCAGGCCATGGAACATGAGAGGAAATGCTCTTGCCCTGTGTAGTCCTGGCCCTTGGAAACATCCCCTGTGAGCCACCAGACTTCATCCCTTTACTGCTGAGTGTAGTAGATTCAAGTACCACAGACAAACTTGGAGTCACATGTTGATGATGGAAAAAGCCACAGAACAGAATGTACCTGTGTCCCCGAATCAGTCTTTGAATGTGAGCAAACCAGAAGATTCACCTGACCCAGAAGGCCTGCATTGTGCTCATCAGAGAAGGAAAGATAAGTTTCTATGATGATGAAAATCCTCACAGTTTATTCTTTACCTCTATAACACCTAGTATTAACTGAGAAAGATATTTAAGAACAGAGGATCCTGAAAACTTGTCCATGAGAAAGAAACTCTGAATGTTGAGTATAAAAAATACCAGCCCCTTAGACATCAAGAGATCTTTTCAATGATGATGAAAAGATCTTTATACAAGAAAAGACATTCTGTTCTGCTTTCCACACGTGTTTCTGGAAAATCATGATTTTCATTTCAGACATTTTTCAATGCCTGAAGAATTATGAGTACAATTGCTCTGGAGCAAGAAGCAAAAAATAATGTAATACATTAGCGAGTGTTACAAATATAAACATCTTTATTTGTGGAGGTTTCTTGAGGATTCTTATATGAGGGAAAGGCACTTTTAATTTCCATTGTGAGAGCCTCTTGTGGCGAAAATGGCTGTATTCCTGTTCCCTGAGGTAGAGATGGATGGCATGGAAATACTCCCAGGCAGGAAGTCCCGTGAGAACAGCACAGATTGTCTCCTTCCATCTGTTCCAGTTGTTTCAGGCTCTGATCCGGGCTGCAGGGTAGTGTATAAAAAATAATGTAATACATTAGCGAGTGTTACAAATATAAGCATCTTTATTTGTGGAGGTTTCTTGAAGATTCTTATATGAGGGAAAGGCACTTTCAATTTCCATTGTGAGAGCCTCTTGGCGAAAATGGCTGTATTCCTGTTCCCTGAGGTAGAGATGGATGGCATGGAAATACTCCCAAGCAGGGAGTCCCAAATGAGAACAGCACAGATTGTCTCCTTCCATCTGCTCCAGTGGTTTCAGGCTCTGCTCCGGGCTGCAGGGTAGCGCGGCTGTCCTCCGTGGTGAAGAGTTGGAAGCTCTGCTGGAGCATCAGATAGTGGTGGCAGGGGCCCTGAGTCATCTGCACTGGAGTGATCATCTCTCTTTTCCGAGGAAATCTGAAGTCGGCTTTGCCCTGTAGGCGCGACTGAGAGCGGATCCTTTGCATCTGTTTCAGGTGTTTGAAGATTTCCTTGTGTTTCTGGCAGTGGATCCCAGGCACGTTTCAGCGAAGAGAGCAAGCAGGGATGCAGCAGAGGATCACTCCTTCCACCAGCAAGGGGATGTGTGCCATAGAGAATGTCAGTGATTCTGCAGACGGCCGAAAGGGGGCGCGCGAGCACCGCGAAACGATGAACAAAGAGCGCTGAGATGGAACCGCTGACCGCCGGCTTCTCCAGGCGACCGCGAGAGCGCGCACGCTGTGGTTCGATCGCTTCTGCTTTCGAATCGCAGTCTTGGGCGAGTTGGCAGTTGATTCACATGCGGCTGCTGGAGAGACAGGATGCAGTTTCCACAGAGCTTTTTATAGGAGCACTGATTCAAGGGTGCGTATATCATTAGCCCTTTTATGGAAAAGGCCTGGTTTCCGATGTCCTGAGTAGGGAGCCAGAATATTGCATTTTCGGAAAGACCGCCTTCTTTCCAAATGACCGCTTTCTTTCCAAATGTCAACCTGAACCAGGCCGTGTTTGAGGAAAAGAACCCCCAAAGCGGGGGTTCTGAGCGAGATGAGGCTGATTTTTACAGATTGGGGCTCGTTTCCGGCGCGATGCAGCCAAAGCTCAGAGAAAGGGACCCGCAGCGGTGATGGGATTACTGGCGGTGCGAGGATGGACAGCGTGGNTACACACACTTATAAAGTCAGTAATGTCCCTTGCCTCAAAGATGTCCTTATTCTGATCTTCAGAATCTGTGAATGCATTCAGTTTTGTGACAAAGGGAATTAAATTTGGAGGCAGAATTAAGTTTACCACTCAGCTGACTTTAAAGCAGGCAGAGTACTCAGGCTTATCCAGGAGGCTCCAATTTAATTGAGTTTTTGCACACTCATTTCCTCAGTCATGTTTGACTCTGCGACCCCATGGACTGCAATGTACCAGGCTCTTCTGTCCATGGGATTTTTCAGACAAGAAGCCTGGGTAGGAACAACAGACTGGTTCCAAATAGGAAAAGGAGTATGTCAAGGCTGTATATTGTCACCATGCTTATTTAACTTCTATGCAGAGTACATCATGAGAAAAGCTGGGCTGGAAGAAGCACAAGCTGGAATCAAGATTGCCGGGAGAAATATCAATCACCTCAGATATGCAGGGGCTTCCCTGGTGGCTCAGAGGTTAAAGCGTCTGCCCGCAATGCAGAAGACCCGAGTTCGATCCCTGGGTCGGGAAGATCCCCTGGAGAAGGAAATGGCAACCCACTCCAGTACTCTTGCCTGGAGAATCCCATGGAGGGAGGAGCCTGGTAGGCTACAGTCCATGGGGTCGCAAAGAGTCGGACACGACTGAGTGGTTAAAGCTTCTGCCCGCAATGCAGAAGACCCGGGTTCGATCCCTGGGTTGGGAAGATCCCCTGGAGAAGGAAATGGCAACCCACTCCAGTACTCTTGCCTGGAGAATCCCATGGAGGGAGTAGCCTGGTAGGCTACAGTCCATGGGGTCGCAAAGAGTCGGACACGACTGAGCGACAAAGTACTTTCACTTTTCATCAGATATGCAGATGACACCATCCTTATTGCAGAAAGATAAAAGGAACTAAAGAGCCTCTTGATGAAAGTGAAAGAGGAGAGTGAAACAGTTGACTTAAAGCTCAACATTCAGAAAACAAAGATCATGACATCTGGTCCCATCACTTCATGGGAACTAGATGGGGAAACAGTAGAAACAGTGTCAGACTTTATATTTGGAAGCTCCAAAATCACTGCAGATGGTGACTGCAGCCATGAAATTAAAAGATGCTAACTCCTTGGAAAAAAAGTTATGACCAACCTAGATAGCATATTCAAAAGCAGAGACATTATTTTGCCAACAAAAATAATTTGTCTCCATCTAGTCAAGGCTATGGTTTTGTGTTGGACTGGGAAGAAAGCTGAGTGCCAAAGAATTGATGCTTTTGAACTGTGGTGTTGAAGAAGACTCTTGAGAGTCCCTTGGACTGCAAGGAGATCCAACCAGTCCATTCTGAAGGACCAGCCCTGGGATTTCTTTGGAGGGAATGATGCTGAAGCTGAAACTCCAGTACTTCGGTCACCTCATGCGAAGAGTTGACTCATTGGAAAAGACCCTGATGCTGGGAGGGATTGGGGGCAGGAGGAGAAGGGGACGACTGAGGATGAGATGGCTGGATGGCATCACTGATTCGATGGAAGTGAGTCTGAGTGAACTCCGGGAGTTGGTGATGGACAGGGAGGCCTGGCGTGCTGTGATTCATGGGGTCGCAAAGAGTCGGACATGAGTGAGCGACTGAACTGAACTGAACTGAACTCCAGGGCATCTTCTCGACCCAGAGGTTGATTTCGTGTTTCCTACATTGGCAGGCAGATTATTTACCACTGAGCCACCTGGAAAATCCCCAATTTAATTGCAAGAGGACTTAAAAGTAGAAAAAGGAGGCAGGAGAGTGAATCAAAGGAAGCTGTGACTGTTTAAGAAAAGCAGAGAGAGATGTAGCTGTTACTCAGGATGGAGAAGGGGGAGTGAGTTGAGAACTGTAGGCAACATCTCAAAGCTGGAAAGGACAAGGAAACAGGTTATTTCCTAGAGACTCCAGAAAAAAAGCCAGCATTTCTGACGCCTCATCTTCTTTCAACCCAGTGAGACCCAGGTTGGACCTCTGCCTACGGAATTGTAAGTTGTTTTTCTTTGTTTTTAAGCCACTAAACTTTTGAAAATGTGTTAAAGTGTCAATTGAAAACTAAGTCCATACATTATACTTTTTGTATCGCAGCAGAAGAAAGGACAACATACACATATGAGTTTCCAAAGTGTGCCTGTCTGAAATTTGCTTTAGTTATGCTAACTTTACTGTAATAGCCAAAAGTTTAAATATGCCTCTTTCTCTATAATTCCACATCTGTGCATGTATTCTAAAGTCGTATTTACACATATGGAAAATAATATGTGCACAAAAATATTGATTTATGACAATTTTGGACAATTTGTAACTTAAAAGTTGGAAATAATGACATAAACAAATAAGCACTTCGTATTCTGTGTTGCTTTCATAAGCCTGAAAACATTGTGGCATAATGACACAATTGAGAGTTAAATATGCTCCAGAGTCAATTTTTACAATTTGAATATTATATCATGTGTATAAACAACTTAGAAATAGTGTTGGTGAATTTAAAATGAATGATAGAAATTTCAGGTGATTTTTTTAAAAGGCTACAGAAGTGTTGGTGAGAGTTGGAATATGTGGCCTTCTAAACTCTAGTAAACTTTCGTTGGAGCTAAAGAGTTCCTGTTGATGTGTTCATAGATTTTTCTGGAATCAATGATAGATGAAATTTACTAGTTTCCTTTGTAGTAAGGTTAAGTGAAAAACAACAACAAAAAGAACAAAAAGCAAATAGAAGCCTTTGTTAGAACAGCTGAAGACAATCTTGTTTGAACTGTAAGTCACAGATACTCAGGCCCTTCTTATGGCTAAGGCTTCAGGTGTATTAGGTTAAACAATTAGGATAGAGAGGCCCTTCTTCTCAAGGGCTTCTGAAAATGAAGTGGAATTTTCCCACCTGTGACTCGCATGAGATGACTATATGCAGAGATCAATTTGAGATGTGCTGTAGGTCTGATGAGAAAAACCACACATTTATAATCGCTACTTTTAAAGGCAGAAAGGAGAAATAATGTCTTACCAACAAATCACTTATACCTTTAGAAGTGCCACGTTGGACTATTCCTACGGCATTTCCTCCCAGTGAAAAAGTTGTAACAAATCACCTCAGATAATGCCTAAAGTCAAAAATGCAAACAATATTTATCAGTTTGAAAAACTGAAATGGTTCTTTCAGGCTGGCTGCAAAATCCCCTCGAATAAGGTGATGGCCATGCAGGCCCCCTAGGAAAATTTTCCTTTTATTCCAAAAGAATACTGAAGGTCAGAGGCTTGCTGCCATACACAGAGTGGAGAGGTTTCACTGGGTCAAGACAAACTGATAAAATACAGTGGCTGGGCACTTGGTGGGATAGAGCTCAGACAAGCAGCTGCATATTCTCTAAAATGAAAAGCAATCTAAGTTTAAGAGACTTGTGAAACCAAAATAATAATAATAATAACCACAGTACAAACTAGGGTGCATAAGAGTGAACCCTCACATACAGCTCGAAGCTGTCACCATTTAAATTCCTGTTTAATTTTACATGAAATTTTGTATAACATTAATCAATGTACCAATAAGGTAATAGTGAAAGCCCTTTAGGCAAGTCCGGCTCTTTGCAACCCCATGGACTATACAGTCCATGGAATTCTCCAGGCCAGAGTACCAGACTGTGTAGGCTTTCCCTTCTCCAGGGGATCTTCCCAACCCAGGGATCGAACCCAGGTGTCCCACATTGCAGGCAGATTCTTTACCAGCTGAGCCACAAAGGAACCTCAAGGTAATAGAATAAAGATATTAAATTAAATGAACTATGAAAATAACAGTTTAAACATGTACTATCTTAAAGTTTTAGAGAGCATAAAATGCTTATATAGTATGAAGTGCTTAGAATCATTTAGAAATGTTTGGACAGTGCATAAACATCCTCTATAATTCAAATTAGCAAGGCTTGAAATTAATCAGCACAGATATATCTAATAAGTCAAAGTATTTTTATAGCTTTTGAAATTTTTGCCATGATTGCAAATGCTATAATTGAATATTGCTCTGAAATAAACGGAATATCACAACAGCAAAATCCATGTAGAATTTTATATATTTTGAATGAACTTGTATATAAGCTTGATTTTGAAAAAACTTTTCTGTGAAAACTAAAGTGAACCTTTTTTTTTTTTAAAGCAGTAAGCTTTTCACATAAAGAGAGCTGAACCCCTTCCTCATCTATGCAGCCTCAGTGCTTTCAAAAAAGCAATTTTAAGTGTGTCACAAGGTCAACTGTGAACTATAAAGTAGTAAATCCACATTTTTCCAGCTTAGTTTCATTGCAGAATTACATGCTTTCATATGTGAAAAAGCGAAGAAAGGGAGAAATAGCATCTGCTCAGCTTTAGGCCTGATTAAGGGAAATTAGTTCCATCAACATATGTAAATGCCGATTACTTACCTAACAATCTTAGAGCAGTAAGAAGCATAAATGTCAGCTTACACAAACTGGTCTCGGTAGTCTGAGTTTGTATGCTATCATCCTAAGTGGTTTACTCAAAAGCAGCCAACTGCAGACAAAACTGAAACTTGAATACGTGTTTTATTATAACTTAATGGACTAAGCATCTCTAATATCTGCCTGCTCAGTGTCAACTTATTTGCAAAACTGCCCCTATTCTACACGTGTTTCTGATTTTCTACCAGAGAGTCTCAGATGCAGACAATGTTCCTAGGACGTTAAGTTTTCACTTGGGGCATTTTTCTTTAGGGAAATTTTCTCAGTAGTGATTTACTGGGAGAGCAGTCTATTTGAACTTATCATGTTATGGCAGCATCTTGAAAACACTTCTCTTGAGCCACAGCTATTGAAAACTGAGTTGACATGTTTGCCTTTTTACTTGGTTTGGAGGTGAAAGTTGAGTTTTTTTCATTAAGCCTAATATCAGACATAGATTTCACAGAAATGTTTTTTGTTAGGTTAAGAAAATTGTCTTCATTCCCAAATTACCTAGTGCTTTTCATCATTTTTAGATGTTAACTTTTGATAAAAAAAAATCTTTTTTATTCACCATTTGAGATAATCATGGAGTTTCCCAGGTCGGCAGGTGCCCAATTGCTACTGGAGATCAGTGGAGAAATAACTCCAGAAACAATAAAGAGACAGAACCAAAGCAAAAACAACACCCAGCTGCGGATGTGACTGGTGATGGAAGTAAAGTCTGATGCTGTAAAGAGCAATATTGCATAGGAACCTGGAATGTTAGGGCCACGAATCAAGGCAAATTGGAGGTAGTCAAACGGGAGATGGCAAGACTGAATATTGACATTTTAAGAATCAGTGAACTAAAATGGACTGGAATGGGTGAATTTAACTCAGATGACCATTATATCTACTACTGTGGGGGAAAAAATCCCTTAGAAGAAATGGAGTAGCCATTATAGTCAATAAGAGTCTGACATGCTGTGCTTTGGTGCAAGCTCAAAAAGAACAGAATGATCTCTGGTTGTTTCGAAGGCAAAACATTCAATATCATGATAATCCAAGTCTATGCCCCAATCAGTAACACTGAAGAAGCTGAAGTTGAACGGCTCTATGAAGCCCTACAAGATCTTCTAGAACATCTAAAAGATGTCCTTCACATTCTAGGGGACTGGAGTGCAAAGTAGGAAGCCAAGGAACACCTGGAGTAACAGGCATTTGGCCCTGGAGTGCAGAATGAAGCAGGACAAAGGCTAACAGAGTTTTGCCAAGAGAATGCACTGGTCATAGCAAACACCCTCTTCCAACAACACAAGAGGAGACTGTACACATGGTCATCACCAGATGGTCAATACTGAAATCAGATTGATTATGTTCTTTGCAGCCAAAGATGGAGAAGCTCTATACAGTCAATAAAGACAAGACCAGGAGCTGACTGTAGCTTGGATCATGAACACCTTATTGCCAAATTCAGACTTAAATTGAAAAAAGTGGGGAAAACCACTAGACCATTCCTGTATGACCTAAATCAAAACCCGTAGATTACACAATGGAAGTGACAAATAGATTCAAGGGATTAGATCTGAAAGAGTTTCTGTAGAACTATGGATGGAGGTTCATGAGATTGTACAGGAGCAGGGATCAAGACCATCCCCAAGGAAAAGAAATGCCAAAAAGAAAAATGGCTGTCTGAGGAGGCCTTACAAAAGCTGTGAAAAGAATAGACATGAAAGGCAAAGGAGAAAAGGAAAGACATACCCCTTCCTAGGACGTTAAGTTTTCACTTGGGGCATTTTTCTTTAGGGAAAGTTCCAAAGAATAGCAAGGAGAGATAAGAAAGCCTTCCTCAGTGATCAATGCAAAGGAATAGAGAAAACAAAAGAATGGGAAAGACTAGGGATCACTTGAAGAAAATCAGGGATACCAAGGGAATAGTTCATGCAAAGATGGGCACAATAAAGAACAGAAATGGTATGGTCCTATCAGAAGCAAAAGATATTAAGAAGAGGTAGCAAGAATACTCAGAACTAATTAAAAAAGACCTTCACACAATGGTGTGATCACTCACCTAGAGCCAGACATCCTGGAATGTGAAGTCAAGTGGGCCTTAGGAAGCATCACTATGAACAAAGCTACTGGAGGTGACGGAATTCCCGTTGAGCTATTTCAAATCCTGAAAGATGATGCTGTGAAAGTGTTGCACTCAATATGCCAGCAAATATGGAAAACTTGGCAGTGGCCATAGGACTGGAAAAGGTCAGTTTTCATTCCAATCCCAAAGAAAGGCAATGCCAAAGAATGCTCAAACTACCACACAATTGCTGTCATCTCACATGCTATCAAAATAATGTTCAAAATTCTCCAAGACAGTCTTCAATAGTAATGAATGGTGAACATCCAGATGTTCAAGCTGGATTTAGAAAAGATGAAAGAACCAGAGATCAAATTGCCAACATCCATTTGATTATCAAAGGAGCAAGAGAGTTCCAGAAAACGTCTACTTCTCTATTGACTATGCCAAAGCCTTTGACTCTATGGGTCACAACAAACTGTGGGAAATTCTTCAAGAGATGGGAAAAACAGACCATCTGACCTGCCTCTTGAGAAATCTGTATGCAGGTCAGGAAGCAGCAGTTAGAACTGCACATGGAACAACAACTGGTTCCAAATAGGAAAAGGAGAACGTCAAGGCTGTATATTGCCACCCTGCTTATTCAACTTCTATGCAGAATACATCATGAGAAATGCTGGGCTGAATGAAGCACAAGCTGGAATCAAGATTGCTGGGAGAAATATCAATAACCTCAGATATGCAGATGACACCACCCTTATGGCAGAAAACAAAGAAGAACTAAAGAGCCTCTTGCTGAAAGTGAAAGAGGAGAGTGAAATAGTTGGCTTAAAACTATTCAACATTCAGAAAATTATGATCATTTCATCTGGTCCCATCTCTTCATGGCAAATAGATGGGGAAACAATGGAAAGAGAGACTTTTTATTCATCCCCAAAATCACTGCAGATGGTAACTTCAGCATGATATGAAAAGACAGTTTCTCCTTGGGAGCAAAGTTATGACCAACCTAGACAACATATTAAAAAGCAGAGACATTACTTTGCCAACAAATATCTGTCTAGTCAAAAGCTGTGGTTTTTCCAATAGTCACATATGGATGTGAGAGTTGCATTATAAAGAAAGCTGAGCACCAAAGAATTGGTGCTTTTGAACTATGGTGTTTGGGAACACTCCTGAGAGTCCTTTGGACTGCAAGGAGATCAAACCTGTCCATCCCAAAGGAGATCAGTCCTGAATATTCACTGGAAGGACTGATGCTGAAGCTGAATCTCCAATATTTGGCCACCTGATGTGAAGAACTGGGTGACTGGAAAAGACCCTGATGCTGAGAATGATTGAGGGCAGGAGGAGAAGGGGACCACAAAGGATGAGGTAGTTGGATGGCATCATGGACTCAGTGGACAGGAGTTTGAATAAACTCCGGGGGCTGGTAATGGACAGGGAGGCCTGACGTGCTGCAGCCCATAGGGTTGCAAAGAGTCGGACATGACTGAGCAACTGAACCAAACTGAACTGTGGTTTTTAAGAATTTTTGTGTGTGCCTGGAAGATTTTGGTCTATCGTTTACCTGTTTTTGGTATCATGATAATTCTGGTCTTATAAATAATTAGAAAACATTTATTTCCTAAAAGAGTTTGTTTAAAGTTACTTGTGTGAATGACTTATAGAATGCATGAGGATTCTTCACTGTATTGTTCCCTTTTTGATTTCTTTAAATACCAGCTCCCTAGATTTTCTAATTGTCTTCAGGGGAAAAAATGGTTTGCATTACTTGATCATCTGTTACAAAAGCATATATAACTTATTAGTGGCTCTTCTTTCTTATTTGGAAATGCTTATGAAAGAAGTCAAATTGAAATTGTTTCATTTCAGTATCTATAAAGGGGCATAGAAATGCACAATATTCTCTTAGCTTACTCCTAAAATGTGTCTAATCACTTAGGTAACTCTACACTAAAGGAGAAATATTCAAAATATTAGAGGACTGATTAATAATTACTAAAAATGCATACTATCACAGACATTTTTAAATTTAAATTTATTTGTTTTAATTGGAGACTAATTACAATATTGTGTTGGTTTTGCCATACGTCAACATGAATCCACCACAGGTGTACACGTGTTCCCCATCCTGAACCCCCCTCCCACCTCCCTCCCCGTACCATCCCTCTGGGTCATCCCAGTGCACCAGCCCCAAGCATCCTGTATCCTGCATCGAACCTGGACTGGCAATTCGTTTCTTATATGATATTATACATGTTTCAATGCCATTCTCCCAAATCATCCCCCCTCTTCTCCCACAGTGTCCAAAAGACTGTTCTATACATCTACGTCTCTTTTGCTGTCTGAATCAGTTGTTTTAATGAGGTGTCTGAAACTGGAACCGATTATCACAGACATTTTATCAGTCTTCATAAGGACCTGTAAGGCAGGTGGTTCTATAAATACTGTCTTCTGTTTGCTCTTGGTTTTCCCAATGTAACCCTGAATTTGTCTCAGACTTTTTCCCTCATGCTTACAACATTTTTGTTCCATATACTGTTATACACAACAAATTACACTGCTGTAAAACATTTTATTGTACTCAGAGTCATTATATGCATAGTCATCTATTTGCATATTGCATGAGGAATGGCTTTTCTTAGTTCTATAATGTTTGGAGCTTCAACTGGAAATTAACAGTAGGCAGCTCATTTTGCTCATATCAAGATACTGAAAACCTACTCTTATGCAAATTTGTCTCTTATTTGTCCCAGAGGATTTGCGGAAAGTATGTATTGAGGAATCAAAGCCAGTTCAAGGTCGTGAAGACTCATGACTTTCTGATCAGACAATGATTTTCAATAGGCTAATCTAGGGGTGCATTTAATTAAACCCTTCAGTTTAAATGGTACTTTAGTTTTTAGATTTTCAAGTTTTTTTTTTGTCATGGATCCATTGCCTTCCCCTTTAGTGGAGAGAAATGTTATTATCCTATAAGCTCCTTTACACAGTGTTGTAAATAAGGAGTATCACTGATGGCCCACACTGGTTTTCTCATCTCACCACTGCTAGGAAGATGTTGAGCCAACAATTCCAAAAGTAATCCGAATATATTTAATGTAGTCATGAAAACTGAATGTTAAAACTCTTTAGCTAAAGTCTTAAAGCAACTCAATTGCCTATGCAAGGAGAGATTTTGTGACCACAGAACCTTTGATAGTTTATCAGTTTATATTATTTAAAGCTATATTTTATCTAAATGCATTATTAAGGTTTCTTATCGTGGCTTTTCTCTTTAGTAAGTATATGCATTAGTCAAATTTTCACCAAGCAAATATACAAATCTCTGTTTGTCTTTTCTGCATTTTGAAATAGAGTAGCTTATGATAAATACCTTCAGTTATGGATACTTCATTGCTTCTCAATTTTGTGCAAGCAAGTCTTGATAGATTTCTACATTTTGACAGGCAAATTGTATTCCTTGACATAACTCAAATTACTATTAAAATATAAATCTATAATATACACATGCAGTTACTTTTCAGAGACTATAACTTGAAATTTTATATGCTTTTCAAAATGTCAAGATGCAGAGGTCTACATATCCCTTCCTTAGAGATTTTGATGTAACCATGTAATTTCCATTTGGAGATGATTCACAGTGCAGTGAGAAAAAAACATATCCCTTATTAAGACTCTGTGACTAAACAAGAAATTTGATAAGAGACTTATAAAGTTGATTATTTAAAAGTATTTCAGTTTGCATCTTTAAAATTGTGGAGAGGTTTCCTATTGCTCAAAATTTCAGTTTTTTATATTATACTTGTTTTATAGCCTTCTAGGTTAGACAGTTCAGTTGGCTATAGCTTGATAAACAGTAAAATAGAGTAAAATCCTTTACATTAGTAAATTTAAAGTCATATTAACATATTGACATATGTTTCTATTAATAGAAGTAACACCTGGACCACTCAAATCTTTGCTCAAGATTTCTAAAACTGTAGTAATAAGTACTTAGTAGCTTTGGACAGGCCTTCCCTACTGTGCAATTTATCTCATTTTTTACAAGAGACTTCTTTGGATCATTCATAGATTTAACCATTAAGCCCAAAAAAGCCTACTAAGGGCCAGGTTCCTTAGCTGGTCATCAGGCCTCATAGCAACAGTTCACTCATGTAACCAGAATGAAATATGATTTTTAAGCATGTGATAAATGTGAGGGAGAAAGGAGCATGAATGTCTTGCCATGGAGTTTACCCTCATGAACTTTAGTAAAAATGGAGGCTTCACATATCTGCTTTTGCTCGGTAGGGATGTCGGTTGTTGCCTGTGTGGTTACAACATATTTCCAAAAGTACTATTGTGATTGTTACTCTATGAGAATATTGATAGTCCTTAAGGACCTAGAATCAGGGAGTAGGGGGATGTCATTAGCAGCAAGACTCGGGTATTTATAACTCCCTAAAAATGTCAATAATCTAAAACTTTTTTATATTTATTTTTATATGAATTTTTAGATTAGTGCCTTCTTTCCACTTTGTAAGAGATATAGTAAAGTGAACACTCTTATAAATAGATACTCTCAAATTCTAATTTTTCAGACCAGATGAACTGGAGTTTATAACTAATTAATACTATTATCCAGGGGGGAAAAAAAAAGAATCTAGAAACATAAAGTATGAAAAGAGAGTAAAAGATGTGAAGTCATGTATCGCCTAAATCCAAAACATGCTGAATCCTTAACATGTTGAATAGAAAAACTTATGAGGAGTATATCCAGACTGTTACCATTATCTGGATTCGTGATTTAGGGTTTATGGCAATATTTGGTTTTGATTTTCATCTTTCCTGTTAGAATATTTTCACAGTAAAAATGTATGTGTTCCTCCTGAGTTAAAAAATGTTAAATATAAATGTCTAGGAAAATAATAGCAGTCATAACTATGAAAAGGATAGTGATCAGGGCACTTAGCATACTTTAATTTTATATGCTTTTGTGTTTCATTTCTTTATACAGCTAGACTATGTTCATTTTTGCAGCACTTAAGTTTTTAACTCTTTTACTTGACAATGCCAGCTCAAGTTTCTTCTTTTCCCTTTCTTCCTGGCTCTTTGTTTCCTTTCTGTTCACCTCTGTCAGCCTAGCCCTCCACTGTTATCTTTCTCATGGATTAATAATGTCAGCTGATGCTCAAATGTAAGCTGTATCTCTAGAGTGTGGTAGAGAACAGTGGAGTCAGCTATTATCCTGTACAATTGTATTTGACACATCAGCCTTATGGAAAATATCCATGTCATTCATGAATTGGCTCACATTCTTGCTCCCAGGAAACTGCCAATGAAAGCTCTATATTCCTCAGGCCACCTCATATCTTAATGAGGAAATATTGATATGTGTTAACATAGTTTAGGGTACACAATATAAAAGAGTTTGCTTGTATATATTACATAGGTTTCAGCTTTTCCACATTTTTGGCTAAGATAAGATGTTTCTAGCAGAGATGGCAACCCACTCCAGTGTTCTTGCCTGGAGAATCCCAGGGATGGTGGGAGCCTGGTGGGGTGCTCTCTATGGGGTTGCACAGAGTCGGACACGACTGAAGCGACTTAGCAGCAGCAGCATTTAGAATATGCTTTTAACAGAAATAAACATAGCTGCTTAATGTGTATTTATTCATTGGCAAATGACAACTCAACTGTGCAACTTTCCATTATATTGGATATAATCAGGAATTCTCACATCTAAGCAACATATCTGAGGAACTAGCATAAATGGAAGGAAAGTTTATCTTTCTTAATAATTAACAATTTAACAAGAATGTATTTTTGTATTTATCCTATGAAAATACATTCTGAATGCAAATAGAATCATAATTTTTGTTAGCAATTCTACTTGCTGCTTCTGTTCGAAAATAACTGTACAAATGAGCTCATCAAGAGACCATTCTTCATATTCAGATCTCGTTAAAACTGACACTTCAGAGAATTCTTCAACAAGCTATATAAAACCTCCCTTTCTTCTTCCTTCCCAACCCAAAATACTGTGCCTTCCTAAAATTATGTTCGTCCAGCTCCCTGCCTGGTCCTGTTCCTGAAGGAATGGTACCTTTCCACATCTGGTTTCCCCATGTTGATGAAACACAGACAACAGGTTTTTAAAAAAAAAAAATCAGTATCTCAAGTAGCCACTGTTTAAGCAACTAAATTTTAAGCTTCTAAACTCTAGATTACAAGCAGATTTTCTATCCTGATACTTACTAACCACAACATACATTTATACTGCACACTGAGCAAGAATGGTGGCTCATGGCATTTTCTAAATATTTTCTCATTGAGATATTTCTCATGAAGATCAAATCAATAACATGAGGGATGTAAGTAAGTATGCATGAAAATACAGGAACAGAGGTAGCCGAAGACTAATTTTTTTAAGAATAAACTAAAAAACTAGGGCTCAGAGACAATATTCCTACAGAAAGGAACAGAAACTGAAGCAATGGAAAAAACATGGGCCTGCTGTGCTGTAGGAATGAAATAGGCAGTTGCAGCTGAAAGTTCAGTTCCTGATAACGGAACTAGAGATGGTGCAACTGACACAGGAAACTAACTCTAATCTTAACTGCTTGAACTCTGTGTCCAATCAGAGCATATATCAATGAGTGAAAAACTACAGTTCATTTGACTTCAATTAAATTCTGATATAATTATAGATTCACCTGGAGTTGCAAGAAACATACCAAGAACACATGTATTATTTCTCTCAATGAGAATGTCTTGCAAACTTGGAGTGTGATAGCCCAACCAGGATATTGGAATTCATATACAAAATACAAGGACTCTTCATGTTCTTTTCTAGCCACACCAGGTAAGCGCTGAGCTGTTCTATCTCTACAATTTTGTCAATTCAACAGATATTTGTTAAAAAGAAATAGTATGATATCTAATATTTTACTTTTTCACACAGTATAATTCTCTGAAGACTCATCTAATTTGTTGTGTATATCAATAATTTACTCCTTTTTGATTGCTGACAAGTGTATTAGGGCATGGATGTTAACCAGTGTTGGTTAACCATTCAATCATTCATTGAAAGGAATCTGTATGATTTCTAGTTTTTGGACACTATAAATGCAGGTGCTAAAAACATTTGGGTACAGGTTTAGTTACTAAACTTCCCTGGAGATTCAGCTGTTAAAGAATCTGCCTGCAGTGCAGAAGACCCCAGTTCGATTCCTGGCTCAGGAAGATCCCCTAAAGAAGGAAACTGCTACCCTCTCCAGTATTCTGGCTTAGAGAATTCCATGGACAGAGCATCCTGGCAGGCTATAGTCCATGGGTTCACGAACAGTCAGACACAACTCAGCGACTTTAACTTCACTGTAGTTACTAATGTAATTCGTTTATTAGGGATAAGTGTCATGGAATGCATTGCTGCCTTTGGGGTCATTTAGTGTTTACATTCAAGAAACAGTCAGTCTTTTCCAGAGAGGACTTTCCATTTTACTTTCCCACCAGCAGTATAGTATGATGTGGGTTTTTTTTTTTTCCCCATACCCTTGGTAACACTTGGTGTTTGCGCTTTTTATTTCATTTCTGTATTTATTTTTTAAACTTGAGCCACTCAGGTATATACTGCCACCTCATTGTGGTATTTTATGTTGCATTTCCCAAATAACTGACGTTGAAGATCTTTTCATGTGCTCATTTGTTATCTATATATCATCTTCTGTCAAAAATCTCTTCATGTATTTTGCCATTTTGTAATTAGAACCTTTTTTCTTATTAAATTTTGATACATTATTCACATAGTCTAGGTAATAGTCATTGTCAAAAATGCAGTTTGAAATTTTTTCTCCTATTTTGTAGTTGCTTTTTAAAAAATTCAATTTATCAGTTTTTCCTTTTATATATTAGCACTTTGTTGCCAAATCTAAGACTTTTTTGCTAGACCTAAATTTCAAATATTCCCCATTTTTGCATGAAAATGAAACAGTCTTTTATTTTGCATCTTGGTCTAAGAACAACTTTGAGCAGTTTTTATAAGGTGAGACATAAGATTCTTTTTTTTTTTTTTTTAACCTCTGAGAGTACAACTTTTTCAGCTTCATTTTTTTTAAAAAGACTATCTTTCCTCTGTTGAATTGCTTTCACAGAGTGAGTATACTTCTTTCAGTGTATCTCCAACTTTTAATTTAATTCCATTGGTCTGTATGTCTACCACTCCATCAATTTCAAACAATCTCAGTTATTATGGGCATACAATTTATCCTAAAGGAAATCAGTCCTGAATATTCAGGAAGGACTGATGCTGAAGCTAAAACTCCAATATGTTGGCCACTGGATGCCAAGAACTGACTCATTTGAAAAGACTCTGATGCTGGGAAAGATTGATGGTGGGAGAAGGGGATGACAGAGGATGAGATAGTTGGATGGCATCATTGACTCAATGGACCTGAGTTTGGGTGAACTCCGGGAGTTGGTGATGGATAGGGAGGCCTGGCGTGCTGCAGCTCATGGGGTCACAAAGAGTCAGACAAAACCGAGCAACTGGACTAAATTGAACTGGTGATTTGTCATGAATTTGCATATACTTGTATGAGTTATTATATGAGCTATTCTAGTGCTGTTTGTTGTTCCATGTAATTTTGAAATCATCTTGTCTATATCTATAAATTAAACTTGTGATGTTACGAGCAGTTTTTAAAATTTTATTACTTTGGAGAAAATTGGCAATTTTAGAATTGAGTCTTCCCATTCATGAAAACAGTGTGCTTCTTTTTCATCACTGGAGTTACCAATGTCATTCACAGCATCAGATTCCTATACATGTTTGTTATATTCATATCAAAGAACTTCATTAGCACATGCAATGATAATGTATTTAATTTTGGTGTACATTTGGTCATTGCTAGTGTTTCAAAATAAATTTCTTGTATATTGGGTATTCTGCTATCTGAAAGAACTTGCCAATTAGTTATGCACATATATTACACTTTTTGATTTTCTGTGTAGACAATCACGTCATCTGAAAAGAGGACCAGGTTTATTTTTTTTCTTTTCAAAATTATGTGCCATTTATCTCCCCTATTATGCTTTATTATACTCTCTAGAATTTCCAGCACTATGTTGAATAAATGAGCTGACAGTGGGTATCTTTGCTAATATCTCAGATTATACTGATTTTCAGATGTTTTACCAGTCTTGAACTTCTAGAATAAATCCACTTGATCATGATGAGTAATTCTCTTTATATGTTAACTGAATTTTATTAGATAAATCTTGCCTAGGACTTTGTGCTTATTTGATTACAGTTATCAGTCTGTATTATACCTTTCTGTATTGTTTTTATTTGGTTTGAAACTGAGAATATAATATGGTCCTAAAATAAACTGGAAGTGTTTTCTCCTTCTATTTTCTGCAAGATAATACATGGAATTGATTCTAACTCATTGAACATTTGATAGAATTCTTCAGTGGAATTATATGGGCCTGGGAGGTTTGGGGGAGCTTTTTAATTATAAATTCAAATTCCTTAGTTAAAGGAAGTGCTGCGTTCCATCTATGTTACCAGATTTAGATGTGTGAAGTTGTTGATAATGTTTCATGTTATATTTTTGCTGCTGATAATTTACACCTGATGTTGGTAATCTGTACTTTCGTCAGTCTTCGTAGCAGTTTATCAGTTTCACTGTTCTTTCTGAGAACCAATGTTTTGCTTTGCTGAGTTTTCTAAAGCTGTGTTCTCTTTTAAATTCCATTTATTTTTGCCACTTTATTTTCTTCCTTGTGTTCTATTTTTTTTGGGCTTTTTAATCTAGACTGTTGATGTGGAACCTGAGAATAACAGTGTAAGACCTTCTGCTGGTCTAATATGTATTTTTCCATATGACCGATCCCCAAAGAATCTGGAATAAAATAGCAGAAAGAAAAGAAATTTATGTGAGAAAAATAGTTTCATGGTAGATATAACAAACTCATAAAAAGTTAAGTGAACAAAGCAAATGTAAATTAGTGTAAATGAGTAAGATTATCTTAAAAGATTGTTGAAATATGCTATTTAAAAAAGCATACCATTATTTATAAGAATATAAAACATTGAAAATATATGTAAAATGAATTGAGATAAAATAGATAAAATAGACTCTTGTGTCCATAAAAATATGGACATTATTTGGCCTTGATATGATGTTATTAGCATGACAAATTACCTCAATGGTTTACTTACTAAAAAATACTAATAATAACTTCATTCTAATCATGAGGGAAATATCATACAAATTCAAATAGAAGAAATCCTACCAAATCATTACACAGTAGACGCCCAAATTGTCAGGGTCATATAAAACAATGGAAGCCTGAGAAACTGTCAGTCAAGAGGGAATACGGGAAATAAGATGACTAAATATAATTTAGTTCCTGGATGGGATCATGGGGAAAAGAAAAAGATTAGTTAAAAGTAAGGAAACCTAAAAAAATATGGAAATTAGCTGATATGTCAATACTGGTTCTTTAATTGTAATAAAATTACCATACCTATTAGTGTACGATGCTAAATATAGAGTGAGCTTAGCATAGAATTTATGGGCACTCTTAAGATGCATGTAACATGCTTAACAGGTATACCCTTATTGGTAGGTATAAAACATGATTTTAATATTGAAAAGTTACTTTTTAAAAACAGTCAGAGGATATCTCATTGTAGTGTCTTTTTTTTTTTAATTTTTATTTATTTGACTGTGCCAGGTCTTAGTCACAGCATGCGGGATCTAGTCTCCTGACCAGGGATTGAACCCAGGCCCCTCTGCACTGGGAGCTCTGAATTTAGCCACTAGACCACCAGGAAAGTCCCTGTAGTGTCTTAAATTTCAAAAAAAAATAAAAAAATTAATTATGAATATAGCTTGAGATGACAGGGGAATATAACCAGAAGTGTTCAAATTCCTAAAATTTTGGAAACTGAATACTGTAAATAAAAAGATAACAATGTAAATTAGAAAATATTTTAACTGAATATATATTAAACTGTCAAACTTTTTAAAGATGTCATAAACTTTATAGAATTCAATTTAAGATATGTTTATAGTGTAATTTACTCTCTGAAATGTGTATATTTGAAAGGAAAAAGACTCATTATCAATGATCTAATTAAATAAGCACATGAAGGAAATGATGAAAATAATGATAAGAAATTAATAAAATGGAAAACAAATGACCAATAAAGACATTAGCAAGCCAGATTTTGATTCTTAGAAATGCACTGAATGATGGAATGGCAGAAAGAAAACAGATTACCAGCATCAGATTTTGTCCAGTGTCTCTTCATTTTAAACCAAAAAACTTCCTTTAACCACCCTATTTTAGCCTTCATTTTGAAGGATTTGCCAATAGAAATCTTCATTGGCTTTTTTTTTTCATTTTTAGTGCTTTCAGCAGTTTGATAACTTTGCTCTTTGTTGTGGATCTCTCTGATTTTTTATCCTACATGAAGTTTTTAAAATAGCCTTGTTTGTGTCAGTTCCTATTCAACATCAGATTTTGGATTCTTTGGCCTTTTCTACAAGGACTCTTTCTGTTTCTTTCTCTCAGTCTCATCCCTCTGGGATTCACATCATGTTCCTTCATTCTCTTGGTCGTTTCCCAGGGATCCCTTAGGCTCTGTTCTCTGTTCAGTTTTTTTCCTTTTCTTTCTGTACTACAAACTAAACAATCTCAATTATCCCATATTCAAGTTACTGATTATTTCATATGTCTATTAACTCTGTTCAACTCTTTAGTGAAATTTTCATTTCAACTATTGTACTTTTTAACCCCAGAATTTCCATATGGTTCCTTCCTATAATTTTATCTGTTGATGGATATTCTCATTTTATACAGGAAAATATTTTCCTGGTTTCCTTTAGTTATTTATTGATAGTTTCCTTTAGCTCTTTGAGAATGTTTAAGACAGTTGATGTGAAGTTTTTGCCTGGTTAACTCCAGTGTCTAAATCACCCTCAGGGATAGTTTTTATAAGATATGTTCCCTTTCTTTTAAGAGGATATATTGCCATTATTCTTTGATTTTTTTTTTTGTAACTGTTGAAAACTAAACAGTTTCATATTATAGTAATTCTAAGTCAGATTTTTGCTATTTTAACTAAAAAGTTGACAGTGATAGTTATAAGATAGAGACCACAGTTGAATTCATTTAACTAGAATTATATTAAGAGATTACATTTAACAACTGGCTCCATTTGCAATAACATGAACACATTTAAATGCCTACCATCAAAGCTAACAATGATGTGCATGTTCTTTATCCCAAAATATAAAACAGTATTGGAATTTTTAAAAATAAATACTTAGATGGATGCACCATTTTCTTAGATTTACATTAATCCCAATCACAACCAAATATTTGGTTTGATTAAAACAAACACCACCTTAAAACAGACTGAAAAAGAAAAGGAAGACCTGAGTAGTCATGTCTGCTGTATAATAAAACTAAGTAATTCTTGAAGTTTCCATAAAGAAATCTGGGAATCGGGTTTCCTGGGTTTGACCATTTGATTTTATCTTTATTCATCCTATTAAAGAAGTGTTAATTATAAAGCTTAATTATAAAATAATTAAAACCTAATTATAAAATGAGTCAGTATGATATGAAGACAGTAACACATCCATGAAAAACAAAAGTGTTCAATAACAAACCAATAAACACATACAAACTCCCTTTAATTATAATCAAGGTGACATTGCAGTACAGTAGAGATAGGAGGGCTTTCTCAAAAAATGGTTCTCAGTGGATTATGTATCCAGATGAGAAAACACAAACCTTGACTTCTGCATTTGTGCTACGGTATTCATACCATGCTCTGAAAAGAGAAGTTTTCATATTTACGTATTACAGCATCAGTGTTAAATGTGCTTGTGTGACTAGCTGAAAAAAAAATGGGAAAACTTTTGTGCTTTATCTTAGTGCTTTTCTGTAACTATTATCAATATGGACTAAAGAACAAGAGCAGGAATAATTAATAGATGAGTAAATAGGTCAATAGTCAGAACCTATAGCATTATGTTCACGTTCTCTTTCCTACACTGAGTTCCTAAAGAATGTACAAAGAAATATGTGACCACTCCATTGGCATCTTATATGTGAGTCGGATTTACCAATTTACTTAACTTTTGAGATTGTTGAGATTAACTTTGATTTTACAGCTATACTGAGAGTACTATTACAAAGAGCTTAAAGAAGTACCAATCATTCTCTGCCTAATATCATTTAATTTTAGCTGTGTATATTCAGAATTAACCAGTGAAGCCTAGAAGAAGGGGACATTCTTGACTCCTAAATTTTTATAGTTCCTTCTCCCTTTTATATTCCATTCACGGTACATTCCGCTGTCTCCCTTATGTGGTTCTATATGATAGAAAAAGGAAGCTATTTTTTCAGGAAAAATCTAGAGGAGGGATATTTTTTCCATGTCATCTGATTGTGTTATTTTGTCGGCTTATGTGTCCACAGGCATCTTACTTAAATTGATTTTGAAATATGTGAAAAAACATTAAAGAAAATAATCTCTCTCTTCCTCATGACCTTGCTTGATTTCTAACTATCACTTCTTCAAAATAGAACATATAAAAATATTCTACTAATATCTCTTCTATTTAATTCCAGTAAATTTTATTAAGCAATGGAATGTATGATTTAGTTCTCTCTGTCTTAATGAAAATGTATCAAATATCTAATTGATCTTGCAGAAATTCGTTGGCACTTTTTAGGTATTGATAACATTCTCTCCTGCCTCCTCAAGCTGAAGCATATTTTAAAATGCTTTTCCTGTTTAGGCATTGACAGAGGAATTTATAATTTGGTGGGAAAGAGGAAGAATAAACTCTATAGATCTGTCTCATTTGGATGAACTGTTATGATAATGAAACAGATAATATATTTTAATGCAGTTATTTTAGCTTCAGTTCAATTCAGTCACTCAGTCGTGTCCGACTTTGTGACCCCATGGACTACAGCATGCCAGGCCTCCCTGTCTATCACCAGCTCCCAGAGTTTACTCAAACTCATGTCCATTGAGTCAGTGATGCCATCCAGCCATCTCATCCTCTGTCATCCCCTTCTCTTCCTGCTTTCAATCTTTCCCAGCATCAGGGTCTTTTCCAGTGAGTCTGTTTTTTGCATCAGGTGGCCAAAGGATTGGAGTTTCAACATCAGTCCTTCCAATAACTATTCAAGACTGATTTCCTTTAGGATTGACTGGGTGGATCTGCATATAGTCCAAGGGACTCACAAGACTCTTCTCCAACGCCACAATTCAAAAGCATCAGTTCTTCAGAGCTCAGCTTTCTTTGTAGTCCACCTCTCAAATCCATACATGACTACTGGAAAAACCATAGCTTTGACTAGGTGGACCTTTGCTGGCAAAGTAATCTCTGCTTTTTAACATGCTGTCTAGGTTGGTCATAGTTTTTCTTCCAAGGAGCAAGCATCTTTTAATTTTATGGCTGCGGTCCTCATCTGCAGTGATTTTGGAGTCCCCCCAAATGATTTAAGCTTAGGCTGTAATATTGATTACTGCTTTGGTTTTAACAATGTCACAAATGTACATAAAATATATTGGCCAAAATTCAGTAAAGTTAATTTCTTATAAATAAAAGCTCTAAAGTTTTGATGAACAAATATTTAAATTTGAAGATGAATTTTGTTTTTATATCGTTAATATCATAATTTTAAACACTATTGTCACAGAAATTTAGAAATGTCATCCTTGACCATTTCAGTCATAGAAAATCATATTTGTTCCAATTTTAAAAATAAATGTTAAAATAATTCACAATTTTAATTTGGTCATGCTATTCAGCAATAACAGAGCAGCACTTAATTCAGGACTATAGAGTTCATAACTGTCACGAATTGCTATATTTTATGCAGCAGTCCAAGATTCTGTGTGGCAATCTGTGGAACCTGTTAGCATATCATCTGGATTTAACGTTGAAGGGACTTTATTTCCTTTCTTTTGAAATACCCGCTGTTTGGCAAGCTTTAAAGAATGTAAATACATTATGCACATATGTATTTCCATTGCCATAGGTGTGATGTAAAAATTCAAATAACTGAATAAAATTTTCAACGCCACACTAAAGCTAATGTATTGCTAGTAGAGGGGGGAGAGGGTACTTGAGACCCTCAAGTGATACCAGAGTGATACCTGATCTACCAGTGAAGTGCAAGTTTCCCCCAAACACAATTTTTTATGAATAAAACATATATAAACTGATACTTAGAAAGGTAAGTGAGCTAATTTCCTGTCACTAGAGAGAATGATCACCTCAATCCAGGAGAGGTAACTTAAACTCTGGTCCAAATAAAGTTCAAGCAAAGGTTCATGGAACATTTCCTTTAATGTACCCAGGGAAATTTCTGCTTGTTAAGCATCCAATATCCGTTTTTAAAACTGTTTTTAAATATAAAAAAGGGATGATATGTATCTTAATCCTTGCTTTGATGACAAAAAAAAAAAAATGTGTACACATTTCATCTTTCTAGAATTAAGGCAGCGTTGATGTTAGCTACTCATGCTTTTCTTTATTACACTCCTTTATGAGCAGTAGCATGCATTATTGCTTATGGAGCTAATGATCCCAAAGTCATTTTGAGGAATTTTAAAACATAGAATGAAGCCCATTGGAGCTCAGTAGCTGTTCACTTTACACAACAATGTAAGTACTGATGTTCCTAAGTGCACAGACTATGCAACATAGCATAGAAGCACGTCATCAAGCCAGAGAAATAAATGCATAATTATCCTACCTAATGCATTTTCCCTCCCTTCTTGAGTTTAGAGTTTGTGCAGTCCCTTTATATAATGAGTAGTTATCGAGTTATCAGAAAGACGCAATAAAATAAAATCTTGATAACACTTAATATTTTTCACTTTGTTATATAGTGATTAAACAGATTAGAAATCCCTTCAAGAATAGTCTATTAAATGAATGATTGATTTTCATGTTAGGGGCTTTGTGATGGGTAATGACACTTTTCCTTTGTAAACACTGCCACAATAAAGTAGTCTTCAGTTTAGGCATGTTTGATAACCAATGAAGCAGTGCAGTTAATAGTTCATATTTTTTATCCAGTGCCAGTTGACCAGTTACACATAAATCAGTAACTTACATCAACATGTTTCATTTGTGACTTAAAAGTAGATTTTAAATGACTTATTTTTCTTTATTATATTCCTTAAGATGAATAAATTAGTGGCTGAATTATTTTGGTTTTCTGACATTTACTTTTATGTTAAAATCCTGTTCTTGAATTTAGCACATTAGAAAAATTTGTGCCTTGGTTATATTAAGCCTCAAAATAACAAATATTGCCAATCCTAGTCTAATTTAAAGTGTTCATGTTTAATTTAGTATATATTAGGTTCTTTCAGACCTTTTATACCAGCCATCTGAGCTATGCTTTCTGGAATTTATTTAATATCTCTTATTTGAAATGTTAAATTTAGCACCTGTAAAAATACAATAAAAAGGAGGCATTTGAGTAAGTAACAGATATCACTAGTATTTATTTAACCATCTCTTCTAAATAATAAACCTCAAGCACTTGGTGAAATATGTCTTTTAGATGACCTGAGGTTCATAACCCTTTGTTCAGTGTTGCTGAAAGATATTTATTTTCAAGTTTTGCAGAACAGTTTATGATATTAGCGATAACTACATATACTGAACAATTAAATCATTTTCTGGTGCTTGATGGGAATATAGTATCTGTTGACTTCTGAACTGTAAGAAACAAATTAGAAAAAGAATCACCTAATGACTATTGATGCTTAACCCATGTGCTAATTAAGTGAAGGAAGCAAGAACTGATACATATTTTATAACAGTTTTTTCTATTTCTTAGAACTATGGAGAATAAGTGAAGCACACAGATAATGGAATTTGTATGTGAACTTTTATGGTATATGATATCATTGATTTATGATTTTTGTAGTATTTTTTATATTTATATCAAATCAGTCTTTAAATTTTAAAATGTAATGCATTTTTAAGATAAAATATTTTATAACATTTATTAGTTATAGGCTCTGCAGTAATTTTCTAATTGGAAACTGATAGAAATATTTTCTCATAGGAAATTAGGATTTAAACTGATAAATGTAAGTAATACATATATATTATTACTGTGAAAGTGAAGTCGTTCAGTCATGTCCGACTCTTTGTGACCCCATGGACTGTAGCCTACCAGGCTCCTCCCTCCATGGGATTCCCCAGGCAAGAGTGCTGGAGTGGATTGCCATTTCCTTCTCCAGGGGTTCTTCCCAACCCAGGGATCGAACCCGGGTCTCCTGCATTCCAGGCACACACTTTAACCTCTGAGCCACCAGGGAAGCCCATATTATTACTAACTTGGCATATTTGATTAGAATCAAGAATAATTAACTATAAAGATCAGTAGTCAGATACCTTTGTCTTTATTTCACTAAATCTAAAATTACATCTGTTGTAAAAATGCATCATCATCTTAGGTGCTACCAAGTTAGAAAAGCAAATCTACCGATCAAAATAGGGTGTGATGATTCATCACTTTAATGGCAAGGTCAGTCTACACTTCAGAGGAAAGCAAACGTAGAAAAATGGACATCTGTGAATCAAAGAAATTAACTGAAAGCATTCTAAGATATATTCTAAATGTAACAAAGAAGTTGTGGGCTCATTTTTATCGGTGGCGGGGGGAAGGGTGGGGAGTCATGTTTTTCTCATGTCTCTGACATAAAATGAAAAGTAAAGGTCCCTAGAATGATGGGAGATAACCCGATTTTCCCCCCCTTTGGATCTTTTATTGTTTGTATATGTTCAGCCTCTATTCATTTTCCCTGTATCTGATTTTAATTTGTCTACACAATATTTCTAGATATGTTTAGAACTCTCTTCTAAAATATAAAGACCAGTTTAAATGCTGTTCTTATTTCCTTCCCAAAATTAAGTGTGTTTTACACGTCATCATTCATTCCTTCTGAGATTCTTTTCCCCTTTGAATTTTTTGACAGCCCATTTCTTTACCTCTCTGATTCCCCTTTAAGGTCATCTTGTCTGTTTTTTCTGCTTCTTAATTGTTTTATTTGCTCTCATTACTTCAACAATAGTTTGTACTGAAAGTGGATAAACCTCCATTTCATTCCCAGAGCTTTATTTCCTTATTTTTCAAAATCTCTATTCAGATACTTAACTATCTTATATTTAATACAAAGGAAAATAAATACTTCCATCCTTTGGAGCTTGGCCAGTTTTCTAAGCTGGAGTACATGGAGTAATGATCAATTCATTCTTCTCCATCACCACTTACATATATTTATAGTGGATTCTATTTCAGGTTGCTTTAAAAACCTGTCCTTTCATCTAAATCCCTAATATAATGTATTAGTATTCACATCCTGACATTCCTCCACCTAGACCGATATAAACAAAGCAACAAGAATGTTACTATTTCTTCATCAGAATTCATTTTCCCTATGCCAGATTTCAGGTATCTTCTATATTTCCCATCTTTCACTCTCTTCCTTCAATTCATTTTTAAGAATTTGTTGTGATAGCCTCCACATCACTCTGCCTTTTCTGCTTTTAAACCCATTCATTTAAGTCTTACTTCAATGTACATATTCATTTTCTAGAATTAATAGAAATTGAGGGTGTCTGGTGGTTTGGCTGGCTCAGTAAGTTTTAGAGTCTAAGTTTCCTCCATGAGCTTGTTGATTTTGACCATTTATTGAACATAATATTTGAAATGTAATATATTTATATGGATACTTTGAGGAAAACAGTAAACTTATTTCCATTCAAAGAAGATTTCTGTTGGCTTCTATGAGGCTTCTGGAAACTTTTTCAGTTAAAAATCACATTAAGCCATTTTCAAGATCTGAATTATTTAAGTCTTACTTCAATGTACATATTCATTTTCTAGAATTAATAGAGATTGAGGGTGTCTGGTGGTTTGGCTGGCTCAGTAAGTTTTAGAGTCTAAGTTTCCTCCATGAGCTTGTTGATTTTGACCATTTATTGAACATAATATTTGAAATGTAATATATTTATATGGATACTTTGAGGAAAACAGTAAAGTTATTTCCATTCAAAGAAGATTTCTGTTGGCTTCTATGAGGCTTCTGGAAACTTTTTCAGTTAAAAAATCACATTAAGCCATTTTCAAAATCTGAATTTTTGGGTATCATTTAGGGAATCCGGGTTTCCCTGGAGGCTCAGTGGTAAAGAACCTGCCTGCCAATGCAAGAGATGGTGTTCGATCCCTGGGTCAGGAAGATCCCCTGGAGAAGGAAATGACAACCCACTCCAGTACTCTTGCCTGGGAAACCGCGTGGACAGAGGAGCCTGGCGGGTTACAGACCATGAGGTCACAAGAGTCAGACATGACTGAGTGACTGAACAATCACAGAATTCGACCTGGGCTGTGATTTTGCATGAGTTTTTTTACCCTGAAGTTGCTGCCATTTGATCTTGTGTGTTTGAGGGAAAGAGTCTCGTCTTTAATTCATCCCTTTGGCTGTAAGCTGAGCTTTGATTTTTTTTGTCCTAGAACTAGTAGAGAAGTTTTTCATATGTAGAGAAGACAAATGCCCTGGTGACAAGAATGGCTCTCATGCTTATCTGCATCTGGATTTTTGTTTCACTAAATATTTAGACTTGACTTTTGATGCTTGTATGATTTAAGAAAAGATAAACACACTTTATCATTTTGTAGTATGTTCAGCAGGAACATTCAAAACAAATAATTTAACTCACAGGAAACGGCAAACTGCTCATACTGCTATAGTGCTCTGTTTCTGTATTTATACTCTTCATACAACATAAATTATTTAAGGCAAAGATTTTTGTCCTTTTTCATACCCGCTAATGCCACTGAACCCAGATGAATCCTAATTGGACAATAGATTTTCATCTCTATAGCTCATTAAATGAACTTTGGAATCAAATACCACAAGGACATTAGACTTGCTGTGACATATACTGCATGCTGTATTGGATATCATACTTAACCTAAAAGCCTCAACTTCCCTGGCGGCTCAGATGGTAAAGCATCTGCCTACAATGCAGGAGACCTGGGTTCCATCCCTGGGTGGGGAAGATCCCCTGGAGAAGAAAATGGCAACCCACTCCAGTACCCTCGCCTGGAAAATCCCATGGACTGAGGAGCCTGGTAAGCTAAAGTCCATGGGGTTGCAAAGAGTCGGACACGACTGAGCAACTTAACAAAAGCCTCACCTTACTCATCTGTAAAATGGTATAACAGTCACAATCTATAGTAAAATGAGAGTCTACAAGTAGTTATTATTACTAAGTATGAAACACAGTGATAACATTCATTAAAGATTTATAATACCCCAAAGATCATGCTAAATGCTTTGTTTGCATTATCAAATTTAATTAGACACAGCCCTTAGGGTAGGTATAATTTTGCTCCCATTTTAGGTGTCAGAAATTTAAGTCTAAACATAATTTATTTGCCCAAGTTGCCATGGCTAGTAGGAAGCAAAACATGGAGCAACCAGATAGGCCTCATTCTATAATCAGTACTTTGAATCAGACTCAGTATGTAATAGAAGGCATTATTTATAGTGGTATATATGTATAATTTTATAGTTATCTTTATTACTGATTTTTTTCATAGCATCTGCAATGCTTTGGAAAATAATTCACAATATGCATTTAAAACTAAGTATTTTTAGTCCAAAATATTTTACCTTTTTAATGAATAAAATCTGGTAACAAGAACATTCCTGAATATATTTTCCACTTTCATGTCTTCATTTCTAATATATATCTCTTCATTTTTTAAATTTAGCAGTGTTTCATGGTATCTCCCATGCTTGTTTCTTTGCAGTCTTCCCTGGTGATCTCATTTACTAAGTGTGCTCCTTAGCAGTTTTCATATTCTTAAAATTAAAAAGGAATTGCAATGCATATGTTAGATGTATTTATATATAAATCATAGAAATTGTCAGTTTATTTTTTTAAGCTTTCTACCCTAAATCAACTTTCTCTGCTATGGAATAACCACCAGATAATGAACATCAAAAAAAATAGGGATAATTCATATGTGTGGATGACTAATATGAGAAATTGTCTAAAAGAACATATTTTATCTGCTCTAGGGAGGAAAAAGGTCAATAACATTATTTAAGACTATCACTGAAGCAAAGAAAGTTTTGTTTATAGAACTATTTAAAAGTAATATTTTCTAACTGAAAGTTTCATATTTTCAACATAGCTTCTACATAGATGAAGAAGCTAATCAATAACTGACTGTAGCTCGGGTTTGCATACATGATTATTTTACCCAAATATAGTAAAATCACATTTAATATATTTAATAATATATTCAGGAAAGCATTGATGGAAAAGTGTGATATATCAGCCTAAGAATGAGAATATTAAATTTCCCATTGCAAGAGAGATGTACAGTAGGAGGAAGCATTGCAGAAACCCTGGATATCTTCAGTTGTCATATGGAGGAGTGACAAAAGGGACCAAAATTGAAAAGGCATCTTAAAGTACTGTCAAGCGAGACTGCCTCCGGCTTGCTTATCTTCCAGATCACATTCACAGATCGTGCCCTGAGCACCAGTCTGAAGCTGGGAAATTAGTCTTGACAGAAGACTGTGCTTTGTTTGGTGGGTCTGAGGCTTCCAATTAGAGACAGTTGCAACAGAGTTGAACACTGCCACTGGTAATGGGAGCTGAGAGTAGTTAGCATAACATCATGATTGTTCTGCCTAAGCACACAGAGGAAGTTGCTAGTAGATACATCCATCCCTCAAAAGAAGTAAACTTTTTAGTATCATTATACATTAAAAGGGAAATTAAGTTACTGCTTTAATCAAAACATCAAGCAAACGATCAAGAATTCAAGGTAAATGATAAAAAAAAATCAACACTAAATGTAGACGCGTGTAATACTTAATAAAACAGCTCGCATACAGGAGACACATGATTCAGAACAGAAGAGAACTTTGTAGAAGGGATGGTCAGGCTCCATGGGAGGCGGCGGGACATCATAGGAGCGCCTCCAGATCTTTACCTGGGCCTCACCGAGCTTGGCAGCAGTTTCTGCCTTATTGAGGCCAGTCAGACCCCCATAGTGTCGCTCATGAAGGCGCCAAGACCTCACCACTAGCAGCCACATTTGGTCAATGGCATCCAGCACTGTCCAGGGGGGCCAGATTGCTCTTTTTATCTCTTGCACCCACTCCCTTCATACAGTCTAGTCAGAATGGCACGTCTGGGGCACGGTCCTCAGTCCAAGCCGAGGGAAGACTTATCCAGAAGTATTGAGAGGTCATCACTGGGGGGTTTGATGGTGGTTTATTAATAAGGAGCTGCTTGAGTAGGGGTCAGGGAGAAAACCATGCTGAGGTGTGACCAACGAGGAGAAGAGTGAGCCTATCCATGTCCCCAGAGGCCAGCCGGGCACTGTTGTTAGGTGACTCGGGGCTCCAGTCATTCCAGTGGAGATGAATGTAACCTGCATGGTGACTCAATCAGATATTCCTCCCTGACTCTGAAAGCCTGGATCAATCCTGAATGTTTCTGTGTTGCATTTACTTTAAAATATATATATATATACAAAAAAATAAATAAATAAAACCACCCCTCCTGGGGTTTTTAGTGGCGGTTGAAATACTCCCACATGTGGTCATTCCTTACACCATCATGGGATAAGCTCCTTGACTTCTAAGGTTTGGAGTTCATCCTGCTGGGTGTTTTAGACTCCCTCCCCTGCCTTACTGTTTTGTGGCAGCGGAATGCCTCTTGATCATGTCCAAGTGTGTCTCTCACTGTGCCTGACTTCTGAACCATGTTCCAGTTGCTTGGCCCAGCGCTTGGGCCCACTACTCATTTGAGCATAACTGTACTAAAAATATCTTTTTCCAGATCAGTATAAAATAAAGGAGTGATATGCAATAAAAAAAAAAAGAAAACTTTGTGAATCTAAAAATTGATGCATTGTGATATCCAAGAAGATTCAGTTCACTTCAGTTGCTCAGTCGTGTCCAACTCTTAGGAAAGAACTGCCTAAGGATAAATTTACTAGACAGGTGGTAAAACAATAAATATCTCAGAATATAGAAAAAATAAACACTTATGGAGGTAAGGGCTTTTAGGAAGATGAGATTTGAATGAACAATCATATATATGCTATATTAAATCCACATAGACCAAAGTGTATTTCATAAGGATACCAAATTTGAAGACATGAAGAAACGAAAAGAAAATAACACATCCCAGACCAAACTTTTTAAAAAGTCAATTTTGTTATTGTGAGGGAGAATTAATAAACACACTGCTCTTGACATATAGCTATTTTTGAGACATTTCTGGATTAGTTCACTTGCTCAGTCACAACTCTTCGTGAACCCAGCATGCCAGGCCTCCCTGTCCTTCACCAACTCCCAAAGTTCACTCAAACTCACGTCCATCGAGTCAGCGATGCCATCCAGCCATCTCATCCTCTATAGTCCCCTTCTCCTCCTGCCCCCAATCCCTTCTAGCATCAGAGTCTTTTCCAATGAGTCAACTCTTTACAAAAGGTGGCCAAAGTACTGGAGTTTCAGCTTTAGGATCATTCCTTCCAAAGAACAGCCAGGATTGATCTCCTTTAGAATGGACTGGTTGGATCTCCTTGCAGTCTAAGGGACTCTCAAGACATTTCTGGTTACAAAATTTAAATAAAAACTAAAATGTCTTTGGAGTATAGTTTGTTAGCAATTAAGATCAAATAGTATCAGCATCACTAATACTGGAACACAATAAAAGCAAGCCTTCACATAGTAGGGATATTGTCAGTATCACCCATGGATACCACACAGAATTTAGAGGTTCATGGGTAAGGACCAAAAGGAAAAACTAAAGAAATAGTCCAAAATTGATATGTGAAGCAACTTTAAGAAATGGATCAATCCTGAAAGTTTTTGTGTTGTATTTACTTAAAAAAAAAAAAAATTATATATAAATACAAAAAAAAAAAAAACCACCCCTCCTGGGGTTTTTAGTGGCGGTTGAAATACTCCCACATGTGGTCATTCCTTACACCATCATGGGATAAGCTCCTTGACTTCTAAGGTTTGGAGTTCATCCTGCTGGGTGTTTTAGACTCCCTCCCCTGCCTTACTGTTTTGTGGCAGTGGAATGCCTCTTGATCATGTCCAAGTGTGTCTCTCACTGTGCTTGACTTCTGAACCATGTTCCAGTTGCTTGGCCCAGCACTTGGGCCCACTACTCATTTGAGCTTAACTGTACTAAAAATATCTTTTTTCCAGATCAGTATAAAATAAAGGAGTGATGTGCAATAAAAAAAAAAAAAGAAAACTTTGTGAATCTAAAAATTGATGCATTGTGATATCCAAGAAGATTCAGTTCAGTTCAGTTCAGTTGCTCAGTCATGTCCAACTCTTAGGAAAGAACTGCCTAAGGATAAATTTACTAGACAGGTGGTAAAACAATAAATATCTCAGAATATAGAAAAAATAAACACTTATGGAGGTAAGGGCTTTTAGGAAGATGAGATTTGAATGAACAATCATATATATGCTATATTAAATCCACATAGACCAAAGTGTATTTCATAAGGATACCAAATTTGAATATACGAAGAAACAAAGGAAAAGAAAATAACACATCCCAGACCAAACTTTTTAAAAAGTCAATTTTGTTATTGTGAGGGAGAATTATTAAACACACTACTCTTGACATATAGCTATTTTTGAGACATTTCTGGATCAGTTCGCTTGCTCAGTCACGACTCTTCGCGAACCCAGCATGCCAGGCCTCCCTGTCCTTCACCAACTCCCAAAGTTCACTCACACTCACGTCCATCGAGTCAGCGATGCCATCCAGCCATCTCATTCTCTGTCATCCCCTTCTCCTCCTGCCCCCAACCCCTTCTAGCATCAGAGTCTTTTCCAATGAGTCAACTCTTCACATAAGGTGGCCAAAGTACTGGAGTTTCAGCTTTAGGATCATTCCTTCCAAAGAACAGCCAGGATTGATCTCCTTTAGAATGGACTGGTTGGATCTCCTTGCAGTCCAAGGGACTCTCAAGACATTTCTGGTTACAAAATTTAAATAAAAACTGAAATGTCTTTGGAGTATAGTTTGTTAGCAATTAAGATCAAAATAGTATCAGCATCACTGATACTGGAACACAATAAAAGCAAGCCTTCACATAGTAGGGATATTGTCAGTATCACCCATGGATACCACACAGAATTAGAGGTTCATGGGTAAGGACCAAAAGGAAAAACTAAAGAAATAGTCCAAAATTGATATGTGAAGCAACTTTAAGAAAAGTACACAATAAGAGTTGTGTGTTCAGTTGCGCTGTTGTGTCTGTCTTTGCAGCCCTATGGACTGCTGCCTGCCAGGCTTCTCTGCCCATGGAACTTTCTNCTCACAACATCAACACATTTGGCCCAAAACATCATTTTGAGGTATCATCTTCTCTTATTCTGTGCAACAACAAGGAATCACTTCTTGATTGGATTGTGACATGTGATGAACAGGGGATTAATAAGCTCCAATGCACTTCCCACAGCCAAACTTGCACCATGAAGAGGTCATGTTCCCTGTTTGAAGGTATGCTGCAAGTGTGATCCACCACAGCTTTCTGAATCCTGTGAAACCACTGCATTTGAGAAGTAGGTTTAGCAAATTGACAAGATTCACTGGAAACTGCAATACCTGCAGCCAGCTTTGGTCAACAGAAACGGCCCGATTCTTCTCTGTGGCAATACCCAACCGCACATTTCACACCCAGGCCTTCAAAAAGTGAATGAATTGGGCTTCAGAGTTGTGTCTCATCTCCATAAGCAGCTGACCTCTCACTTCTTCAAACATCTCAACCAATTCTTTGCAGGGAAATGCTTCCACAACCAGCAGGATGCAGAAAATGTTTCCAAGAGTTTGTTGAACCTTGAAGCACAGATGTTTATGCTACAGGAATAAACACAAACTTATTTCTCATTGGCAGAGTGTGTTGATTGCAATTATTCCTATTTTGATTAATAAAGATGTGTTTAAGCCTTGTTATAATGATTTAAAATTCAGGGTCAGAAACTATAATTACTTTTGTACCAACCTAGGTCCCAAAGAGTTGGACACAACTGAGCAACTGAACTGAACTGAACTGAGACCAGTAGAATAAAATGTAGAGCCCAGAAATAAATGATTATATATATTATTAACTGATTTTAGACAAAGGTGCCAAAATAGATAAAGGACAATCTTTTAAAAAAATATTATTGGGAAAACTAGACATCCACATGCAAAAAAAAAAAAAAAAACACAACTAAAAATAGACAGAAAATATGAATGTATAGCTAACACTGTATGACTCCTAAAATGCTGGTAAATCCTCATGATATAAATTCACATGAGTTTCAGTTCTTTAATCATGAAACATCCATAATTTATTAAAAATTTCACACATCGGCATCAATCACGTTAATCAGAGTAAAGTGATTTGCAAGAGGACAGTAAAGACTGTAAGACTGATAGAAATTGGTAAATATTTTCCCCAGTTCATTTGGTCAAGATGCTTGCACTTAAGGGTATGCCAAAAGATATTTTTCAAACACTTTAGTATGTATTTTGAAGATACAGCTGTTTGTAAATAAAACTTTGCAAAAGAAAACACCAATACAATATACTACGCATATATATGGAATTTAGAAAGATGGTAAAGATAACCCTGTATGTGAGACAGCAAAAAAGACACAGATGTATAGACAGTCTTTTGCAAAAGCTCTTTGATATTAGAATACTAACATCATGAAGCAGTTGTGTACGGATATTTAATTAAAATTTCACACATCGGCATCAATCATGTTAATCAGAGTAAAGTGATTTGCAAGAGGACAGTAAAGACTGTAAGACTGATAGAAATTGGTAAATATTTTCCCCAGTTCATTTGGTCAAGATGCTTGCACTTAAGGGTATGCCAAAAGATATTTTTCAAACACTTTAGTATGTATTTTGAAGATACAGCTGTTTGTAAATAAAACTTTGCAAAAGAAAACACCAATACAATATACTACGCATATATATGGAATTTAGAAAGATGGTAAAGATAACCCTGTATGTGAGACAGCAAAAAAGACACAGATGTATAGACAGTCTTTTGCAAAAGCTCTTTGATATTAGAATACTAACATCATGAAGCAGTTGTGTACGGATTTATTTTAATAATAAATTAAAATCTATTTTTAATTCCTTTTTTTTTTAAACAGTGCCTGTATTTACCAATCCACCAAAGACTGGTCGACCACACTCCTCTTCCATTTATCTTCCACTCCACTGTCCTTAAGCAGACTTTCTTGTTCCAGTGTGCTGAACATGTCTCATATACACTTTCCCTCACAATGCATAATCTGGACTGTATCATGTCAGGGGTGGAAAAGTGATTTAACCATATTTAACAATTGATTCCCTGCTGACATTTAGTGAAACTTTTGATGAATTTGTGATTTTAAACCCTTCAATAGGTTTATTAATGTTTTATAACTTAATAGAATAAAGTGCTTAGATCTAAAATGATATTTTAGAAGTTATATATTATAAATATTGTTGATAAAATGTGAACTTTTCAAAATTGTTGCTTCACTTAATGGTTTCTATGGTCGATGTTGTAATACAATGATATTTCAGATACAACATAAATCCACAGTTGAAATGTAGGCTTAGAAATCTCTAAAAATCTATGACTGCTCATTTTATAGAAGTAAAGCTCACATATACCAAAGCCTTAAATCAAGCAAATTAACATGGGCAGGTCTAGAATAACATCTTTCCTCTAACTCATATCAGTAACCCTCCACCACTTTGTATTCTTGCCTGGAAAATTCCATGGACAGAGAAGCCTGGCAGGCTATAGTCCATGCGGTTGCAAAGAGCTGGACACAACTGTGAGACTGAGCACACACACACACACCAGTTAGAAAGATGAAGCCCTTGACAGTGTCGATCCTAAAAGCAGTTTACTTTGGTATAAAATAATTCTCTATGGATCTGCTATTCATTGAAATATTTTGAGTGTATCTCTGAATAAAAGCAAATATGCATTGACTGACTAACGGAAGCATACAGTAGGTCTATCTTTACATAGCTGTCCAAATGTTCAAAATGTGTGCTAAATTTCTACTTTAGTAAGATACCTTATAGTAAATGTGAAAATTGCTTTTGAAACTTGAAAGATTTTCTATAACATAGAGAATACTTGAATGACAGTAGTATTTATTTGGTTCCTCTCTCCTCCCTTGCTCCTCATAGATACACACTCAAAAAATATACATGTACATACTAAAGTGTGGGAAGGAAATTGAGAGATGGAGGAGAAAAACAAAATAACTTCTGGTACCATAATTTTGAGCTTTGTGGCTAATTGTAATGACTATAAGGAAGTAACACTGATACATATCCAAAATATTTTTTATTTTCAAATTCATTCAATTTGTATTTATATATATATATATATATATATATGTAGTATGGAAATGGATTCTATGGCTCCTATCAAGCTCAACAACTCAGTATCAATTAGTGATGTCTGCTTGACTGTTAGAAGCAATTAGATACACATAATGTTTTGTTAATTCAAACTAGATAGATATAATGTTTATCTTAATTCTTGTTTATTTTAAAAGATAAATCATTCATCTAAATGCAAAACTATTCACTAGATCTTAAATGCATTTGCAGAGCCTGTATTCACTCCTGGATTAAATTCTCTTATTGTTTACTCATTCAATAACTACTGTGTTGAAATTCTAGGACTTGTTATTTCCATTCCTGTTATAACTTTTCTAGGTCTGTCATAGTTCTGCTAATTTCAGATATATAATACACTCAAGATCTTAGTCATATTTTCAAATCATAAATTCATTGACCCTTCTAACAGACATGAAGCAAATTTTATTTTTGCTGTCTTAGTTGTCATAGTTAGCAAGAAATAATTACTCAAAGACAGAATAATTAATAGGACACTCTTACATCATTTTGTGCCCAAATATTTTAAGTATAATTTAAAAGAAATTGCGCTCCTAACAAGTTGTTTATTCCTTATTACTGACTCTGAGTTTGATAACATTACTTTCATCCTTTTGTCTCCTTCCAAGTTTTTTACTTCAATTTAAAATACTTAGAAATTACCTTGTCTTGCAAAATAGTTTGTGCTCTTGAAAGGTTTCAAAAAGCTTAGTGGTTTCCTATTGTTCTTAATTGCTTGAAATGCAGGGAAATATGTAAAAGAAATCTTATTTCCCTTTCAGATGATTCCCTTTCCATTTAGAGATCTTTGCAGAAATTGTGCCATTTTTCTGCCTATTTGTATAGTTGTATTTATTATCATCTAACCCTCAAGTGACCACTTAGACAATGATAAACTAACAGACTTTTGTTGTTCAATAGACTATAATATAAGAATAAAAATACCTGGTTTGCTTCAGAACAAAATGAATATGCATATGTACATACTTATTAAAATACACAGATACATACATGCATCATATAAAACAACATGTGTAAACACATATATATATATAAAATTTAAAATCAGGATTATTAGTATATTTTTCAAAGACTCTTTTCACAATGCAGTAGCCTTTGAATTATTCTTTCATATAGACAACATGATCAGCACTCCTAGAACAGACTCTCAACCTTAGAGACCTTTGCAAAATTTTCTCTATTGACTTGGAAAAAAAACGGACAGCTATTGAATTACAATTAAATTTAGGCAGAAATTGAAAGATGATATTTCAAGTTCTCAATATCAAACTCTAGGCCTAAGTATGATAATCGAATCGTGAATTAGATTTTGTGTTAGATTGGTATATATATTAGAGAGTAGAAAATCAGGTTGACATTTTACCAGTAGCCTCTCTTCTCATCAGAACTCCTTTACTCTACATTGCTTACGCTCATCTTGCTCTCCTACCAAGGGAGAGGGCACTACAGAAAACTCATATTTACGTTAGAATTGCCAACATAGTTAAGGTAAAGAAAATGCATCCTGAAGCTTAGCAAGTGTTTTTGGATAAAGGAATATTCTAAGTAGTACCTCTAGTTATCAGATGTCATATGATTGTATATTAAATTATTTAGAACATATTTATACTAATATCTCCCTTTACAAATATTTCTTATTTAATTTTTGCTCTTTAATATTTTTCCCCATTACTCTGTAAACCCCTTCAGTCCTTATTTGATCGTGAGATATATTTTGTATACTGAAATATCTATGATAATATCTAAATTATGAATTTACTCTCAGAGGAAATGCATAAGAGTCAGTATTCTGCAAGCAAAACTCACTGAAATTTTTCCTCATTAACTTGAATTCAGTCAGGAACACACAGCCGCAGATAAAGCAACAATCATTTTTCCAGTATTAGATTTACCATGTTCCCTTGCTTCTCTGCACCTCGTCACATCATGTCTTTTTCTTATGAGGTAATCATAAGTATTTTCTTCTTTCAGATTTTGGAAGAAATAGCCACATATTCAATCACGTTCCTAGGATATTTTGTCAGAAAGACATGGCTTCCTGGATGCTATATTATTGAATAGATTCTACTGCTGAATATCTTAATTTATTCAGACATTTTAAAATGGAAATAGCCATTACTGCCTTCAACTTGACATGTTCGCCAGGACCAATTAGAGTTGGTGCTTTCTATCGAAACCTTGTTTCATATTGTTGGTGGCAGTCGCTTCTGTCTGTACTGCTTGTTGCTGAATTTGTGGGCCCTGTTTATTCTCCAGTTCTCTGCTGAGATCAGGTTTTCTGCTTCTGCTTCTCTTCATTTCCTCTTTCCTTCTCTTTTCTTTCCTTGTTCTCCTCTCTCTCCTTCTCACCCACCTTTTTTTCTAATTCTTTACAGAGATGGATGTAACCTACCCAGGCAGTTCAACTTTCTAGCCTTTTTATCTAGGGATGCATGATCATTAGGTTTATGGCATAAATGTTATCCCATGTAACATTTCACTGAAAATCCTTTTTCAAAGTTCCAACTTATTTCTCTAGATCTTGTTACACATCCCCAAGCTAATGCCCTATATTTTGAGTTTGGGTTATGGAAACTCTCCAGTTTGAGCAATGTCAGTCAGGAAGGACTAAGGTCTGCAGAAATAACAAATGATTTCAACTTCTCAGTGGGATCAACTTAGGATCAACAGCATTTTCTTTCTTACTCATGAAGCTTCATCAGGGATAGCAGGGGGAAATCCCATGGACAGAGGAGCTGCAGTCCATGACGTCACTAAGAGTCAGACACGACTGAGTGACTTCACTTTCACCTTTCGCTTTCATGCATTGGAGAAGGAAATGGCAACTCACTCCAGTGTTCTTGCCTGGAGAATCCCAGGGATGGAGGAGACTGGTGGGCTGCCGTCTATGGGGTCGCACAGAGTCGGACACGACTGAAGCGACTTAGCAGCAGCAGCACCAGGGGACCTCTGCTCAAGGAGGTCACGAGAGGCCCAGGCTGAAGAAACTCTTAGCACATGTTGTCACAGATCACCACAGCAGGGTGAAGTTAGTGGGGCTCTATTTCACACTGACTGGAAACTTTATGCAAGAAAGTGAGACTCCTTACTTTCAACATTTCATTGACCAGAGTAAGTAAGAGCCTAACTTTGTTAGGTGTTAGGTTAAGTTCCGGGGAGCGTAATTCTCTTTGCATGGTTCTAATAACCTCGTTCATTTTTATACTACCAACAAACGTTTCTCATTTATTTCTCTTTTACTGTTACTAAACTAATATCATTGAACAATATATCATAGTGATTTAAAACCAACATTTCATTGTTGCCACAAAAAATATTTAAAAAAAAACTTATATATAGTTGGTATGTAACTACAAATAAATGTGCACCAAATTTACAAAGTTTACCAATATGTATTGAGCACTTATATAGTGAGAGCCCTGTAGTAGTACTTAGAACAACCCTGTAATAGAGGTATATCACAACTAATATGAGCTAAACATTTTTAAACACTTGCATCACTTCATTAGTTAACAGCCACATCCATGTCCATGTAATTTTACTGTGACTTATAAAGAGTTCTCTACTTATTAGATTATTTCAGTAATCAAAAGTGGAGTCAGCCAATGGTCTTACTTCTTTTACATCATCTTTGGAATTCATAATTGTAACTATAAATTAAAAGCATGGAAGAACTCTATATTTAGAGAAATACAATCTCATAGGACATTAAACTAACATCTGGTAGTCTATACTCTCTTTAAGATATCTCAATGTAGAGTAAATAACAGGTGATAAAAATACTGAGAATATTGTTTTCCAATGTACTAAAAAGCATTATTTTGTTGCCCAGTCTTTACAGAGCACCAGCTGCCTACAATTCTGTACTTCAGTTGCCTGTGAATCATATATTCTGAATTGGTGGTGGTTTATGAATATGTTCATGAGTAGTTTAACATATATATATGTATGAAATATGTATTGTATATGAGAGAGAAAATGAATAGATTGTAGAGTCCTAGTGTGAACTGACTATATTTGGAATCTATGCTGCTGCTACTGCTGCTAAGTCGCTTCAGTCGTGTCTGACTCTGTGCGACCCCATAGATGGCAGGCCACCAGGCTCCCCCGTCCCTGAGATTCTCCAGGCAAGGACACTGGAGTGGGATATATTCTGAATTGGTGGTGGTTTATGAATATGTTCATGAGTAGTTTAACATATATATATGTATGAAATATGTATTGTATATGAGAGAGAAAATGAATAGATTGTAGAGTCCTAGTGTGAACTGACTATATTTGGAATCTATGCTGCTGCTGCTGCTGCTAAGTTGCTTCAGTCGTGTCTGACTCTGTGCGACCCCATAGACGGCAGCCCACCAGGCTCCCCCGTCCCTGAGATTCTCCAGGCAAGAACACTGGAGTGGGTTGCCATTTCCTGCTCCAATGCATGAAAGTGAAAAGTCAAAGTGAAGTCACTCAGTCGTGTCCGACTCTAGCGACCCCATGGATGGCAGCCTACCAGGCTCTGTCCATGAGATTTTCCAGGCAAAAGTACTGGAGTGGGGTGCCATTGCCTTCTCCATTGGAATCTATAAATTGAAACAAAACTACTAGATTTTGTAGTTTTTTCCATAATAACTGAAGAATTCTTAACTTTGTTTTCTCCATTCTGAATGTTACACAGAAAATCAAACTGTTCATGGTAGTGAAAAAAAAAATACCCATAAAGAGCTATAAAATCAGTCTGTGCTATTTCTTCTTAAAGCTAGTTTCTTTTAATAGAAATGGCCATGCATATACTGGGTTGGGATCAACTATTATAGCATTGTATAAGAGGTAAGTAAAAATCTTTGTTAAGAATATTGCCCAAACTCCAGTACTTTGGCCACCTCATGCGAAGAGTTGACTCATTGGAAAAGACTTTGATGCTGGGAGGGAATGGGGGCAGGAGGAGAAGGGGATGACAGAGGATGAGATGGCTGGATGGCATCACTGACTCAATGGACATGAGTTTGAGTAAACTCCCAGAGTGGAAAGGAAAGGAAAGCCTGGCATGCTGCAGTTTACAGAGGTGGTAAAGTATCAGACACAACTGAGCAACTGAACAAAACAC
>SJXQ01005371.1:58743-72616 GCA_006408695.1 Aepyceros melampus
GATTTAATCTCACCCACTTATGCCCATTTATATGACTTTGTACTTTCTTCTCAATTCTCTGGTGTTTGTATTATTTATTTTGCCTCAAAGATCTGTTCATAATCTTAACAGTTTGATTTTAAAATTGTAAATGTATTAAAAACACTTTATTTTTCTTCAATGATGGAAATAATAACCCTAATTTTATAGTTAAGACACTATACATAGCAATAAGAAGCAATCTTTGAAAAAATTTCAAGTACCAAAAGCTTGCTGAAACCTAAGATATATATTTAAAAATATATATCATTGATAATCAGATATAACATTTTATTAATGATTTCATTTATTTTTAATTTGTAAATTTAATGCTGCTACCAAGATTAGAGATCAGAGATCATTTAGAATTTAGTGGGAACAGCAAGTATTTCACATTGTGACATAATGCCAAATACTCATACACCTTACATGAAGGAATAATAGATATTTAAAAATATAAAAGTTTATTTTACATGATTAATTTTATCTGTTTCATTCTCCTTTCTCTCAAGTATAATTCTCAGAGAGAAACATTATTATCCTTCACATGGTAACTTTAAAATATAGCAAATATATTTTTACATGATAAGCAGAAGAAAATGCAAACCAGATCACATTTCTCTCACTTGAAGTCTGAAGTGGAAGATAAAGGTTTTTATTCTCAAGATGTATGTATCCTGGTGCCTGGTACAATGGTTTAAAAATATTTTAAGGAGTTATTTAATGAATCAGTTAGGTACTCAAGTCCTTAATTCAATAATAAATATAAAAGTCATTTTTGGTGGGGTACCTACTTCTCTTTCTCTAATGCTTTATTTTAAAGATTTCAATATATATATAAATACTACTTTCCAGAGGCCAGCTAAAATGTATTATTATTATTTTTTTATCGACTAGCTAAATTTGTGGCTATTTCAATTAAATACAACATTTTTTTTTCTAGAAACCAATGTGTGTAAGCACTGTAACTAAATATTCCAAAGCATGTTTTTAGGTCTTACATACTATTACAAACTGTCAATACAAATTTTTCTGAAGTTTTAAGCTTTTTAATTAGCATTTTTATCTGAAATTTCATTTAAAGTAATAGAAAATTATTTTATGGTTCTCAAATTTTTTAACATGCTTTGTGATTAAAGAATCCATCAAATAGATCAGTTAAAATAATTAGTAGATTTAATCAATGGATTCACAAACTAACCATAGTTCTTAGCAATACCATCATCCAGTGAAATACATTTATTTAAATATTTGATTAGTGTTTAACAGTTCATTATGTGCTTTAGTAATATTGAAAAAATGTGCTTAATAGTCCTAGAATACAGCCTTGGGGCATAGCATGCTATATTAAATTTTTGGTGCCCTTCGAGGAGATGAACTTAGGGTATTGCAACTCCATTTCAAATTGGAAGCTTAAGGAAAATTAATGAGGGACTTAGAGATATTAAGAGGAGAATAAATAAATAGTCACTCTGTAAATAAAAAATCATCCCCTGAGTAAGCTCTGGGTTAATTTCTGCTCCTTCTTGTACCCATTGTATAATTAGAATATCTTTGTAGAATATAGAAATGAATTGGCATACATATTCAGTCTCACTCAAAGTAATTTAAAATTAATCTGAGAAAATATGTCCATGTATAATTTAGTGATAACTTTGTTTTTTTTGGACATAAAGCTAAATATCCATGTAACTTATTTACATTTCACATGGTTTTGGGGGATTATTTCTGATTATTTCATTTTAGCATCACCATGTGTCATCTGCCAATGAAATGTGACTGTTATAATACCTCTGCGTCCTCAGTGCCTGAGATAGCTTATGTAAGAATGTATGTAAATGCGTGTGTGTATGTGTGTATAAGAATCAATGTATTTTGTGTAAATAATATTTGAACAGACAAATCTAAGACATCTGGCCAAGATGATATGGCTGTATATTAAAAAAAAAAAAGTGTTGTAATCTTTCAATAATATAAGATACAGAAACTATTGATACTTTAGTATTAATCCAGAATCCTTTCATTTTCACTATTCCTGTTTATCTAAAGAGATGATGCTGTTTAATTCCAAATGACTGAAATCCTCATTGTGAGGGAAAGCAAGCAAAAACAAACAACAAAGGAAAGCATGATAGAGACCCCAAGAATTTTTCTTCAAAGCCCAGAGCTACTGAGGATGTAAGTCATTTAAAAAGAATAAATAATATTTTGATTTGCAAGGTCAAAATATACACTGAGAACTGTTTGATTGTGAATTAAAGGTATATAAGAAAATGCAAGAATAAGTACAATATATATATACATGTTCAAATGGAAGAGGACTCAAGCTGAAAGTTGTTTTTCATTTTATATTTTTTCCTTTTTAAAATTTAATTATTATTATTTTTATTTTACTATATTGTATTGGTTTTGCCAACAGTATGGAGATTCCTTAAAAAACTGGAAATAGAAATGCCTTCAGTTCAGTTCAGTCACTCAGTCGTGTCCGACTCTTTGCAACCCCATGAATTGCAGCACGCCAGGCCTCCCTGTCCATCACCAACTTCCGGAGTTCACTCAGACTCACGTCCATCGAGTCTGTGATGCCATCCAGCCATCTCATTCTCTGTCGTCCTCTTCTCCTCCTGCCCCCAATCCCTCCCAGCATCAGAGTCTTTTCCAATGAGTCAACTCTTCGCGTGAGGTGGCCAAAGTACTGGAGCTTCAGTTTTAGCATCATTCCTTCCAAAGAAATCCCAGAATATATACACAATGGAGTATTACTCAGCCATTAAAAAGAATACATTTGAATCAATTCTAATGAGGTGGATGAAACTGAAAGTTGTTTTTGATTACAACTTTGTATTAGCCTGTCATGTAGGTTCAATTCATTTCAGTCACTCAGTCATGTCCGACTCTTTGCAACCCCATGTACTAAAGTACTCCAGGTCTCCCTGTCCATCACCAACTCCCGGAGTTTACCCAAACTCATGTCCATTGAGTTGGTGGACATGATGGTTGGTTGTTATCCAACCCTCTCATCCTCTGTCGTCCCCTTCTCTTCCCCATGTAGACATTTCTGTTTTAAATAAGAGAACGTTTACTTTCTCCAATTACTTATACTAAACATGTCTCTACTTTCTCTCATTTCATCCTTTTCTTTAAAAATAAAAAAAATTAACACTCATTTTTAAGTGTTAAATAATGAACAAGTTGATTGTAAAAACATCAGTTGTTTTTTTCTTCCTGTTCTCCCTGTGTTCTCCTATATATCCTCTGAAGCACCATTTTGGTAATTTAATTACTACATGTGAGATTTACACTTCTACATGTCATGAAATATTAAGTACATCTTCTACTATTTTCTGATTTGTTAATTTTGAATATCAACTTTCATTTTATTCTTTAAAAATAAAAAAAAATTAACACTCATTTTTAAGTGTTAAATAATGAACAAGTTGATTGTAAAAACATCAGTTTTTTTCTTCCTGTTCTCCCTGTTTTCTCCTATATATCCTCTGAAGCACCATTTTGGTAATTTAATTACTACATGTGAGATTTACACTTCTACATGTCATGAAATATTAAGTACATCTTCTACTATTTTCTGATTTGTTAATTTTGAATATCAACTTTCATTTTGGTATGTCAAGATATGAAACTAGTGGGCTAAATCATTATTAAATGTAACATCCTTACAAATACATAGGAGTATTGTAGTTGACCCTGGAACAGAATGGAGGTTAGACCAGATAACTTCTGAAAGTTGAAAATTCAACTATAACTGTACAGTCACCCCTTCCAATCTGTGTCGTATACATGCAGATTCCAATAACAATGAACTGCTCATCCAGTAGTAAGTGTCTATTGGAAAAAATAAAAAAAAACACTGTATATAAGTGAATACTGGCTATTCAGAGTCTACTGTACTGTGTATCATGGTTATGCTTTCAATATTATTTTATAAAGTCTTATATTTTTAAATTTTATTTGTTTTTAATTGGAGGATAATTACTTTACAATCTGTATTGACTTCTGACTTCTGAAAGTTGAAAATTCAACTATAACTGTACAGTAACCCCTTCCAATCTGTGTCGTATACATGCAGATTCCAATAACAATGAACTGCTCATCCAGTAGTAAGTGTCTATTGGAAAAAAAAAAAAAACACTGTATATAAGTGAATACTGGCTATTCAGAGTCTACTGTACTGTGTATCATGGTTATGCTTTCAATACTATTTTATAAAGTCTTATATTTTTAAATTTTATTTGTTTTTAATTGGAGGATAATTACTTTACAATCTGTATTGACTTCTGGAATACATCACCATGAATCAGCCATAGGTATCATAGGTACACACACATCCCTTCCCTTTTGAACCTCCCTCCTACCTCCCACACCATCCTACCCCTCTAGGCTGTTACAAGCACTGAGTTTGAGCCCCCTGTGTCATACAGCAAAGTTTCATATATGCCATATAGTTTTACATATGGTAATGTAGGTCTATCGAGTCAAGGCTATGGTTTTTCCAGTAATCATGCATAGATGTGAGAGTTGCACTATAAAGAAAGCTGAGCACCAAATAATTGATGCTTTTGAACTGTGGTGTTGGAGAAGACTCTTGAGAGTCCCTTGGACTGCAAGGAGGTCCAACCAGTCCATCCTAACAGAAATCAGTCCTGAATATTCATTGGAAGGACCAATGTTGAATCTGAAACTCCAATACTTTGGCCACCTGATGCAAAGAGCTGACTCATTTGAAAAGACCCTGATGCTGGGAAAGATTGAGAGCAGAAGGGGACGACAGAGGATGAGATGGCTGGATGGCATCACTGACTCAATGGATGTGGGTTTGAGCAAGCTCTAGGAGTTGGCGATGGACAGGGAAACCTGGTGTGCTGCAGTCCTTGGGGTCACAATGAGTCAGACATGACTGAGCAACTGAGCATCAGGTGGCCAAAATATTGGAGTTTCAGCTTCAGCTTCAATCCTCCTAATGAATATTCAGAGTTGATTTCCTTTAGGATGGACTGGTTTGACCTTGCAGTCCAAGGGATTCTCAAGAGTCTTCTCCAACACCACAGCTGAAAGGCATCAATTCTTCGGCACTCAGCTTTCTTTATAGTCCAACTCTCACATCCATACAACACTACTGGAACCATAGCTTTGACTAGACGAATGTTTGTTGACAAAGTAATGTCTCTGCTTTTTAATATGCTGGGTTTGTCATAGTTTTTCTTCCAAGAAGCAAGTGTCTTAATTTTATGGCTGCAATCACCTTCTTCAGTGATGTTGGAGCCCAAGAAGATAAGAGTCTGTCATTGTTTCCATTTTTACCCCATCTATTTGCCATGAAGTGATGGGACCGGATGCCATGATGTTAGTTTTTTTTAATGTTGAGTTTTAGTCCAGCCTTTTCACTCTCCTCTTTCACTTTCATCAAGGGATCTTTAGTTCCTCTTCATTTTCTGCCATAAGGGTGTTGTCATTTGCCTATCTGAGGTTATTGATATTTCTCCCAGGAATCTTGATTCCAGTTTGTGCTTCATCCAGCCCAGCATTTCACATGATGTACTCTGCATATGTTAATAATTTTATATAAATAGAAACATAGTAGGTGAACTTCTGAAATTGACTTTTTTCTCCACTGGGCAAAATGCTATTGAGGTCCATCCAAGCTGTTACATGTAGTAATGGTTCACTCTTTTCATTGTTGAGTGGTGATTGGAAGGGGTTGATTGGAAGGGGTATGGATGTACCACTCTTAAACTTTAGACTTCTGAAAGGTATTTTGGTGGCTTCCAATTTGGGGCTATTACAAGTCAAAGTGTTATAAACAATCAAATAAATATTCCTGAATGTACATAAGCCATCACTTTTCTAGTCTAGGAGTGCAATAACTGGCATTTGTAAGGTGTCCGTTTAGTTTTTAAAGAAATAGACATATTTTCTAAAGTGGTAGTATCATTAAACATTCACCACAATCTATGAGGGATCCCTCTTCTTCACATCTTTGCTAAATTTGGTATTGTCACCACTTTTAAACAAAAATTCTGCCCTTCTAATGAATGTGTCATGATATCTCATCATCGTCTTGTTTTTTGTTGAAGTTGTCTGCTTTGGTCTTAATTGCAGCACACAGGATCTTTGTTGCATCATGTGGGATCTTTCATTGAGGCCCGTGGACTCTAATTGTTGCACACCGTCTCAGTTCTGTGGCATGTGGGTCCTTCGTTCCTTGACCAGGGATTGAACCCGTGTCCCCTGCATTGCAAGGCAGATTCTTAACAGTTGGATGGCCAGGGGAGCCCCTTGTTCTTAATTTGCACTTCCCTATTGATTAATGATGTCAAACATATCTTCACATGCTTATTTTCTGCAAATGTATTCTATTCAGTAGAATGTGTCTTCATGTATTTAGCCAATTTTCTGTTTTTCACTCTATGAGTCCTTTGTCATTTAGCGGGCATTTTTTTTTTTTTTTTCACACTCTGTAGCTTGTTTCTTAATAGTGTATTTCAGAGAGAAAAAGATTTTCATTATGATGATTACTTTATCAATTTGTTGCTTTACGGATTGTGCTTTTGGTATCACGTTTAAGAATTATTCACCATGTTCTAGTTCTAGCAGGTTTTTGCCTGTATTATCTAAGAATTCTGTGTGTGTGTGTGTGTGTGTACGCGCTCAGTCATGTCTCACTCTGTGACCCCACGGACTGTAGCCCACCAGGGTCCTCTGTCCTTGCTATTTCCCAGACAAGAATACTGGAGTGGGTTGCCATTTCCTATTCCAAGGCATCTTCCTGACCCAGGGATTGAACCTGCTTCTCCTGCACTGCAGGCAGATTCTTTACCCACTGAGGCACCGGGGAGGCCCTAAGTATTTCTTTCCTGAATTTTCTGATAATATTCTTTCTCTTACTCTTTAATCCAAGCTTCAAAACTTTCCTCTTTCCAGTGCTTATATTTTAACAATATCTGGAATTTGTTACAGCAAAGATTTGGGGGTTTGCTTATATAAGCCATATTTAGATAGAATATTATTACTTTGCCCAACCCAGGGATGAACCCCCTCCCCACATCTCCTGCATTGCAGGTAGATTCTTTAGCATCTGAGTACCAGGGAACCCCTGGTGGTTAATATTATGTATGTTAACCATTTAATGTATATTTTCCCCACCTCATATGTTGTTGATGGTTTATTTGGTTGTGCAGAAGCTTTCTACTAATTTATTTTTTGAAATGTTTTAGTTCAGTTTCTTCATTTTCTAGGTCCTTAGGGCATAGATTTTGGTTGTTTATTTGGTAGCCTTCTTGTCTGATGTTGGCATTTCTTGCTAGATCTTCCCTTTCAGATTGCCTTCTGTTGCACCCTATACATGCTGGTATGTTGTGTTTCCAGTTTTGTCTCAAGGGAATATTTTTATCCTCCCTTTAATTTCTCCATTGGTTATTTAGGAGACCATTGTTAAATTTTAATGTATTCAAGAACTTTCCAATTTTTTTCTGATACTGATTTCCAGCTTTATGCCATTGTGGTCAAAGAAAATACTTGGGTTTTTTTGTTTGTTTGTTTGTTTTTGTTGTTGTTGTTGTTTTGCTCTTAAAGGTGTTCCTGTCTGGATTGATCTATCCATCGTTGAGAGTGGAGTATTAACATCCCCAACCATTATCGTATTGTTGTTTCTCTCTCCTTTTTTCTGTGATTTTTTTTTTTAAATTTAGGTCCTCTAATATTGAGTGAATAAGTATCTAAAATTGTTGTTTTGGTGAACTGACCTCTTTACTATTATATGACCTTATTTGTTTCTTTTTACTATTATAAGAGAATGGATCATTTTTGTTTTGTAGTCTTTATTGAGTTTGTTACAATATTGCTTCTATTTTGTGTTTTTGTCTTTTGGCCCTGAAGCATGTGGGATTTTTAGCTCCCTGACCAGGGATCAAACCCACACACTGCATTCATTTCATTTCAGTTCAGTTCAGTCATTCAGTCATGTCTGGCTCTTTGCATTAGAAGTCCATATTGCCTGATATGCGCAAAACTATCTCTGCTTTTGTTGCTGTTGTTGCCACTTAATTGAATCGTCTTTTTCTGTCCTTTCACTCTTGGCCTATTTGTGTCTTTATAGCTAAACTGACTCATTGGCAACATGTTTCTGGATCTTCTTCTTATTTTTTTCTTATTTCTTCAAGCATTCTATATTGTTGGCTACATTATTTAATCTACTTACATTTAAAGAAATTATTGACAAGTAAGTCTTACTATTGACATTTATTCATTGTTTTCGGTTGTTTTGTGGATCAACTTCCTCACTTCCTACCCTACTGTCTTTTCTCATATTTTGTTGTCGTTTGGCATCAGTACACTGTGACATTTTACTGTGTTCTTTGTTTAACTTCTACAGATTTCTTCATATGAAGTTTATACAAAATATCCTGAAATTATGAAACCCTGTTTTAAGCATATAACAACTTCAATAGAATTCCTAAACTTTGCCCTTTTATTTCTCCCACTCACATTTGGATAGTTGCTGTTACAATATGTTTCATAGCTAATAACAGATTATTATAGTTCTGGCTATTTTTACTGCATCTTTTTTACATTTTAGAGTTGCAAATGAATTATGCACAACTNTCTACAGATTTCTTCATATGAAGTTTATACAAAATATCCTGAAATTATGAAACCCTGTTTTAAGCATATAACAACTTCAATAGAATTCCTAAACTTTGCCCTTTTATTTCTCCCACTCACATTTGGATAGTTGCTGTTACAACATGTTTCATAGCTAATAACAGATTATTATAGTTCTGGCTATTTTTACTGCATCTTTGTTACATTTTAGAGTTGCAAATGAATTATGCACAACTGTTATCAATGTACAGAATCTAACTTTGGCTTCATGTTTACCATTGTCTTCCCTGGTGGCTCAGACGGTAGAGCGTCTGTCTACAATGCGGGAGACCCAGGTTTGATCCCTGGGTCGGGAAGATCTCCTGGCGAAGGAAATGGCAACCCACTCCAGTACTCTTGCCTGGAAAATTCCATGGACGGAGGAGCCGCCTGGTAGGCTACAGTCCCTGGGGTCGCAAAGAGTTGTACACGACTGAGCGACTTCAGTGTTCAATGTCACTGTTCAATGTCACTGTTCAATGTCAGTGTTCAATGTCATTGTCAGTGAGTTTTACGCTGCCTTTTAAAGTCTTTAAGATGTTAGTGTCCTTTTACTTCTACTGAAGAGCTCCCTTTTGCATTTCTTGGTAGGCAGGTTTAGTGGCAATGAACTACCTCAGTTTTGTTTGTTTAGAAAAGTTTTTACTCTCTTTTTCTCAAGGACAGCTTTACCTAGTAAAGAGCTACTGGTTGACAGTTTTCTCTTTAATATTTTGGAAATGTCATGCCATTCCTTTCCTCTCCTGACTGGTTTCTGCTGAGCGATCTGTCAATGATCTTATGAGGGCCCCATGTCACAGCTTTTCTCTTTTACCTTGCTGCTTTTGAAATTGTTTCCTTGTGTTTGACTTTTAAAATTTTAATTATGATGTTTCTTGGTATAGCTCTGTTCAAGTTCAATCCATTTCTTGTCCTTTTGGCCTCATGGATCTGGATATCTATTTCTCTCTTTAGGTTCAAGAAGTTTTCAAACATTATTGCTTTACATATACATTCTCTCTTCATCTTCCCCTCTGGAATCCCCATAACACCAATATTGTTTCTTTTCATTGTGTCCCATGAGTCTCTTAGGCTTTCTTTGTTCTTCCTTATTCTTATTTTTCTTTTAGATCCTCTGGTTGGATAATATCTAATGTCTAGGTTGCTGATTCTCTCTTTTGCATGATTGAGTCTGCTTTTGAAAGTCTCTACTCAATTCTTCAGTTCAGCTATTGTATTTTTTAATTCTAGGATATTTGTCTTTTGATAGTTTCTATTGCAATGTTGAATTTCTTGTTTTCTTCATGCATTTTTTCCCCTAATTTTGTTCAGTTGCTTGCTTCTGTGTTCTTGTAGTTTATTGAACTCTAACATAATTACTCTGAATTCTTTGACCGTTCATAGATCTCCATTTCTTTAGGATCAGTTGTTAGAGCTTTATGATTTTCCTTTAATGTTGTATTTACCTGGTTCTTTGTGATACTTGTTACCCTATCTTCTCATTTGAGTAACTGAGTTCTTCCAGACTTCACAGGTTATGTTTTGGTATAAACCATCTTCACCAGGCAGCTCAGCTTAGGTTTCTGGACATGTTTGGTTATGTCTTGATCCCACCTACCCAAGGACACTACCAGCAGACATATCCAGCACTGAAACTGGATTTTTATCAACAAAGCCTTTTTGAAGTTTATATCCTCAAATCCATTATTATTTTTTTTCTGACACTTGAAACAAAAGTCTCACAGTCACTAACACTGTCTAGTTCCAAATTGATCACCTGCTTGTTAATATCTTCTGAATATTCTCCATATTTTCAAAATTTAAAATGAATTTTTTTTATTATAATGATCTTTTTATTGATTTTTAAACTGACAAGAAAGTGGTAAACATACTTCTGACAATCTGAAGTAACATGTTAAAATTTTAAAAATTACTTTCTTGCTGTCTTTAGAATTTAGGGTTATCATTTTTATTCAGTAATTTTATTTTATAAAATGACATTTTGGGCTTTGAATGACATGCTCAATTCAGATCATTTCCCGAACTCGAATTAGAGTTTTACCCATTTGTTGACAGTCTGTTCTCACAATCATGTTCTACTGTTTCCGTTTCCAAAATTTGACGATACAATGCAAAAAAGTGTCATTCTAGCAAATGTGAAGTAGATGTTTTCCCCCGGAGGAAAAAACTTTCTACAACAGGTCAAACAGATGTCTGAAAAACATTTAAATCTATGAACTCTTCATACATTTACATGATGATATAAGTCACAATATAAATTCATGTAGCCTTGTTATGTGAATTGAGAATAAATAGCAAGATATAATTGAAATTGCATCTTTAAAATGACATTTAAAGCCTAAGAGTGTTTTTTCCTTTGTTCTTGCTGTTACTCTTACTCTGTACTTAATATAAAAACTGCTAAAACGATTAGGAGAAATACTGTATTCAAAAAGGAAACTAAATTCATGGAGAAAAAGAATTGTAGTCTGTCAAGCATTAAACGTAATCAATTTCCTCAGTAATGAACCTTTAAATTCTAAGAATGAAAATAACATTGTGTAGGAAAAAATGAAATGAGTTAGAATCTCTTAGAAGATAAATCTTCACTATCTAGATGAGTATTTTAAAAAATTCCTTTAATTCATCTTTTCTCTAAAAAAAAGTGTAAATTATGTTGCTAGGTCCTTGAAAAGATTCTATTATATTCAGTCTTGCTCTGTACCAAATAACGTGTAGAGATTTTAAAAATACAATGTGTGTGCTTCTCCAAAAAATATGAGAATTGTTGTGATGGGATACAGACATCATATTTCTAATTATTAAATTATATGTACATAAATAAAATAGGTGTGTAGTTATATCTATATGTAGATATCTCTACATATCTCTATCTGTATATATTGTGAGGAGGTTTAATCAATTTGGCCACTTGTAATTTTCAGTTTGTTTTTATAAGAAACAGCATTTAGAGGCACTTGTGAGGTGTCATTTCCTTGCTTGTAATAAAATATGTCTAATATGTGATTCTACCACACATGCCCCAATATTTACTGACAAATAGTCACAAGAACAGCCTATACTATGTATGGCTAATGACTTGGCATCTATCTGATGGTTAAGCACTGTCCAAGAAAGGCACACTAAAACAGAAGCAAAACTATATCAATAACATTACTGACAAAACATGTAGTTTGAGAATTCTCTGATATATTTTATGTTCCATTGGAGAACATAGTAATGAAAAGAAGACTCGGTATAGAATGACACTCAAAATGTTAATCTGTTGGCCTATAAGCCACTAGACAAAAATAGGCAAAGGTCAATATATCTGTGAAATACACATTTAGTGAAGACCAGTATGTCAAGATGGAAAATAAAATTAATGGCAGTTTTGCTAATTATTATTCTATGTAGCAGTGGTCTTGTGGTATTTAAATCTGCCATGCAGACTCATGATTAGTGTTTCTTTAGTGCTAAAAAATACATCCACTTTATATATGAATGAGTTGCATCTTCAATTACCAAATTTTTGGATGTAGGTAGTTAAGACTTAATTAAGACTAGTGCACACAGACTCCCACCACTGGCTATTGATGAAGCAACCAGAAANTTTGTATTTTTTAGATATCTTTTTATTTCCAATTTAGTTTCCTATGGTTAGGACTCTGCATAATCGGATTTTGTATTAGGCAGAGAATATAGTCTATGCTGGTGTTTGTAATCTGTGATGGGCCAGGATTTAATAGACAATGTCACAGGGAGCTTTCTTAAGCTTATTAAAATGCTTTATACATTTTTATATTGGTAGTTGCACAAATGTACACATATAGTCAAACTTGTCAAATTATAATAGTGAATGCATTTAATGATATAAATTATAATTCAGTAATTAAGAAAAACAAGACACAAATTTCCCACCATCATTATTAGTTTAGAGACAATATAATGTTTGTAAGGCATGTTAACAAACCATATACTCTCATATGAATGAATCTAAGCATATGGAAAGAAGTATACTTTCCTAATTTATAAGGGAATGAAAAGTAAGACTCTAAAGAATTACTATATTACATCCAGTAGAATTTCAAAGACAGATACAAAGTTTGATCATCTTGAATGTTATTGAGGAATTAGAGCACCAGGAACAGTTACTGTAGGAAATTAAACAGTAAAACAGCCTCTTTGAATATACATTCTTATATCTGGTTGAACACGCACAAGCTGTCAACTATATGTACCAGGGACATGTACAAAATTGCTCTCAGAAACATAACTTTTAATAAAGCACTGTAGCTGAAATCAATCAAAAAATCTATTTGACAGACAATGGATGATTATGCTATAATATATTTACACAAAAAATTATGATTCAAGAATCAAAAGAGCACCAGGAACAGTTACTGTAGGAAATTAAACTGTAAAACAGCCTCTTTGAATATACATTCTTATATCTGGTTGAACATGCACAAGCTGTCAATTATATGTACCAGGGACATGTACAAAATTGCTCTCAGAAACATAACTTTTAATAAAACACTGTAGCTGAGATCAATCAAAAAATCTATTTGACAGACAATGGATGATTATGCTATAATATATTTACACAAAAAATTATGATTCAAGAATCAAAATAAACTACAACTGAATTAATATATGAAATTTAGATGTGAAATGTGACTCAAAAATATTGCAAAGGAGTTAACATATGACTTTCATAAATCTTAAAAACAGACTTTTATTATCTGTATTTTAAAATACACATATAAAATATCTTCATTTTTTAAAATCAAGATCTTGTAAGATTATAAGTTAAGCTTAATACATAGAGTTGCAAATTATTTTTTTAGAATTAAAAAATACTATTTAAAAAAACCTATAATTCCTTACCATCACATTTTCCTTGGAAAATTCAATTTTGAAGTTTTGCTTGCCAATCTTCTAACACATTTCAGTACATGACTAGTGTTATAAAACCAATAAGTGGATTTCAGCAACATGGGTATATAAGAACGAGGAGAGTAACAATGTTACTTTGTATGAAAGAAAAGACATCTTCCGTTCTTGGGGGATGAATCTTCTTCAAAGAATTAAATGTGGCACTCAAAATCATGATTCATCATATCTATTTTTTAGATACTTTTTTTATTGGGGTTTAACTGATTTATACTGTTGTGTTACTTTCTGCTACACAGCAAAGTCAATCAGCTATATACAT
>SJXQ01005371.1:74274-214116 GCA_006408695.1 Aepyceros melampus
TAACTATAAAAGATTTGCCATGTGTCCTTTTATTGTTGATTATCATTCACATTACTGTAGTGTCTGACAGAACTCTAATTCTTTCAGAAACTCACCACACCACATGCCTATCTTAATATCATATCTATCTTAATATTTGGTTGAAAAAGCATCCTATGGTAGATAGTCCATTTTAATTCCATGAAAGTAACTGTAAGACAAAAAGAGTAAAAATACTATTTCACACTTGTTATGCGCCTTACTTTATAATCCATACTTTTTAACATGCTTAGTGTATAGCTTTAGGCTTTGCTGAAGTACTTTTAAAAATCTTCAATAACTAATGGCATTAAATGTGCATTTGTGTTGCACAGAAAAACTCATTTTGTTTCCCTTGTAAAATATGTTAGCAATACTAAACTATTTTACTTATCTTGGACAGTCAAGATTTTTTCATAACAGAACATGCAAACAAAGGATGACATACTTTTTCTCTATCCTCTGGGAAGTATGTACTTTTTTGATACATAAAACATTTCTAAATCAATATAATCCTTCCAGAATGAAGCAATTATTACTGTTATTACCATCATGAAGTATGGTATTGTAACTCCATGTGAGGAAACTAAATATACCAACTTAAGAGCACTTATCCAGTTGATCACTTAGATTGACTATTCATAGGCCAATTGCCAAGAAAGAAATTGTAAAGCAAAATATTAAATTTGAATCATAATCATAAAAGGAGGAAACACCCTGTTATCCAGTTACCTAAAGGGCAGTTGAGAGTGAACTGCTGGTTTATGGAGACCCTTAAATGTTCTGACAGGTCCTTCCCAACTTCCTAATTATTTAATTAATTCTTTAATAAGCATTTTTTTTTCTTGTATAGCCAGTGGCACAGAACAGTTTAAATTATCACTGGCATATTTTCCTTGTGCAAAATCACTTCAATTTTGTCTAACTCTTTGAGGAAAAGTTGGGGCAATTTGAATCATAATCATAAAAGGAGGAAACACCCTGTTATCCAGTTACCTAGAGGGCAGTTGAGAGTGAACTGCTGGTTTATGGAGACCCTTAAATGTTCTGACAGGTCCTTCCCAACTTCCTAATTATTTAATTAATTCTTTAATAAGCATTTATTTTTCTTGTATAGCCAGTGGCACAGAACAGTTTAAATTATCACTGGCATATTTTCCTTGTGCAAAATCACTTCAATTTTGTCTAACTCTTTGAGGAAAAGTTGGGGCAAAAATGTTGTTACTCAAAGATACAGAAGGAATTCAGAACCTTAGGTAGTAACTTAGCAAAGAATTTACAAAGAAAGTTTACTTATATGAAGTTCAGATGCATACTGAAAGGCATTATTTGATGTACAGTGATCCTTGATCATAATAGTATCTCCTTATTTATTTTAAATATAAAAATCATTCCTTCATAATTCATAGTTACTGCAACACAGGGTTAATGAGCAATCATTTGGAATCCCTGCTATGTTACTGAGTCAATATAAACCTCTCTCAGCTCTCTCAGCTCTCCAAGACATCATAATATTTTCTATTCAACACTTAAATAACCTCACCAAAAGTGCTTTCTGAATGTGCCTAGCCTGTTGGTCTGAATTGCAGGGATACACAATTAAGTGCTCTTTTCCTGTACATGGTCTATTCTGAGCAGAGAAGCTATTATAGCTACCATCTGTTTTGGCTACTCCTCATCTTTTTTTGGCATATAAACAATGCTTTAGTGAACAAGTGAATCATGGACTTATTTAATCCTCTAGCAGTGCTGTAAAAACTCACTGTCACAGTGAAAATACACACAAATTATGGTTCAGCAACTTTTATTGGGGACCAGTGTTGCAATATATATTATCTTTCTCTGATACTGACACTTCTATTTTATTAATTCTGACCAGATAAACTGAAATTTTTAGAGCAAAGTTTCCCCAAGAAACTGCCAGTTATTTAAACCTTTCAGAATTAAAGAAAAGAGGGAGGAAAAATATATCTTCTTTTGAAAGGGGTTCATGAAGCATAACTATATTAATTAATATAATAGACATCAGAACTCACAGTACTTTGATGAATTCAATTCTAAATATATTTATTTAAATTTTAGAAAAATTCCTTTCATCATAATAAAAAATTAAAGATATTGTATTAATTTCTTATGGCTGTTATAATAATTTATCAAAAATGGAGCAGCTTAAAATGAAAACATTTTTCCTCCCAGTTTTGAGGCCAGAAATCAAGGTATCACCAGGCTATGCTACATCTCAAAGTTCAAGGAGAAATCTCATTCCTTGTCTCTTTAGGATTTTGGTGGCTGGCACAGTAATTGGCTTGTGGATGCATCAATCTAATCTCTTCCTCAGTCTTCATGCTTACTTTTCTTCCATCTGAGTCTTTTTTCATCTTCCATTTCTTAAAAGGGTTCCTTCAACTTAGTGTAGGGCTTATCCAGGAAGAGTTCATCTCAAGATCCTTAGCTAAATTTTATCAGAAAAGACCTCTTTTTATAAATAAGGTAACATTAACAGGTTTAGGCACAAGGATGTGGGCATTTCTTTTAGGGGGCTACCATTCAAACTATTACAGATAGTATAATGAAACTATATCATTCCAACACTCCCTTCTCCAAGGGATCTTCCTGACCAAGTGATGGAACCTGGGTCTGCTGCATTACAGGCAGACTCTATACTAAGTCACTAGGGAAGTCCCAAAAGTTTATGGGAGCATGACAAATCACGTTAGAAGGGCGCTATGAAAGAAAGTTAAATATTTATACAATGAATATGCATCATTGGTTATTTTCCAATTTTAGTCCAGATGAATACCATTTTTATCAGTTTACAGATAACAAGAATTAGGAAAAATTAAGTAAATTAACAGTAGTTTATGGAAATAGAGTTGGAGTTGAAACTAGCATTTAGATCAAGGTTTTCCAGAATTAAAAAGTCCCTTATTGTCTCATATTGCTATACTGCTCTGGCAAATATGTTGTGAAGAGATACATTTAGATCTGGAATAGGTATCCAGAGTTTGTAATATATCATTTGACCACTTGTTTTTACTTGCCAAAAGTTCACAACTTACCCTCTTTGCATAGTGGTTTTTTTTTAATTTTTCAATATTCTTTTGTCTTCTTTCCTTCTCTTTTTTCTCATATAATTTTATTTTTGTTTCCCTCATAAGTTTTCAGTATCTATCAGATAAATGCATAACTCTAGATTATAAAGGCATAGCAATAAAATAGAATATATTTTGAAAATCATTCCTCCATTTTATTTATTTATTTTTTTTATGGATTAGCTGAGTCAAGGTTTGTGGGGTTTTTTTCCCGTGGTTTAATAATCACTGACACATGGGCTGTCTGAAAAATACTCTATTGTTCCTAGGTTAGTTGAAATGAATAAAGAAATTCAGATGAGAAAATTTAATGAAACATAATGTGAGAAAATTGGGTAGGGTACAGCTGTTGAGTGAAGAAGGAAATGGCAACCCACTCTTGTATTGCTGTTTGGGAAATTCCATGGATAGAGGAGTTTGGCCAGCTACAGTCCATGGGGTCACAAAAGAGTCAGATAGGACTTAGCAGCTCTGCAACAACAGCAGCAGCAGATGTTTAAGGTGTAATTTCAAAGAGAGTTCAGATTAATGGTAAGTGCAGAAGAGAGGAGCGGGAATTCAAAGCATTAGTGACACAGATTAAGGCAGTATGTTCAAACAGAATGGAGATTTTAAGATGCCAGTGAGTGACTAAGTGTCTCAGTTCAGTGCAGTGCAGTCGCTCAGTCATGTCTGACTCTTTGTGAGCCCATGGACGCAGCACGCCAGGCCTCCCTGTCCATCACCAACTCCCAGAACTTGCTCAAATTCATGTCCATAGAACCAGTGATGCCATCCAACCATCTCATCCTCTGTCATCCCCTTCTCCTCCTGCCTTCAATCTTTGCCAGCATCAGAGGCTTTTCCAATGAGTCAGTTCTTCTCATCAGATGGCCAAAATATTGTAGTTTCAGCTTCAGCATCAGTCCTTGCAGTGAATATTCAAGACCGATTTCCTTTAGGATTGACTGGTCTGATCTTGCAGTCCAAGGGACTCTCAAGAATCTTCTCCAACACCACAATTAGAAAGCATCAATTCTTTGGTGCCCAGCTCTCTTTATAGCTCAACTCTTACATCCATATATGACTATTGGAAAAACCATGGCTTTGACTAGATGAAACTTTGTTGCCAAAGTAATGTCTCTGCTTTTTAATATGCTGTCTAGGTTGGTTATAGCTTTTCTTCCAAGGTGTAACATCTTTTAATTTAATGGCTGCAATCACCATCTGCAGTGATTATGGAGCTGCCCCCCAAAATCAAGTCTGTCACTGTTTCTATTGTTTCTCCATCTATTTTCCATGTAGTGATGGGACTGGATGCCATAATCTTAGTTTTTTGAATGTTGAATTTTAAGCCAATTTTTTCATTCTCTTCTTTCACTTTCATCAAGAGACTCTTAGTTCTTCTTCACTTTCTGCCATAAGGGTGGTGTCATCTGTGTATCTGAGGTTATTGATATATCTCCCAGCAATCTTGATTCCACCTTGATTCCAGACAGTGTCTGGCACCAGACAATTAAATATTTGTTGATCTATGCAGATAAAATAGAACATTACAAAGTCCAAAATGATTGTATTGATAGTTAAGTACTTTGAAGAGATGATGTATGATGATGTATTAAAACAATAACAGAGCATATTTTCAGAATATTTGACAGGTGAAAAAGGAGCTCTGCCAAAACTCACAACTGCTACTGGAGTTGAATAAGGAAAACATAAAGAAGATGGATACGAAACCCACAGCAAAATTTCTTTCTTTTGGAGTAGGTTACAACCAAGATCAATTTGTAGAGATGGATTTTCTGGAAAAAAAAAAAAAAAAGGAAATTGGCAATTTCTCTTAATACTGTCATTGAAAGAAAATCTCATTTTATTAGAGTAATAGTAGGCAATAAAACATGACTTCCCTCTTCTCCCATTTATTAATGAATTTGAATGCACAAAACTCTTTTAATAATTGGCATAAAAAGGCTCATAAACATAATTTACATCTTCTTTGCCAGCATTTTAATTTTACAAAACCAGCATTTTGTTAAAATTGTAGTACATTAAAATGAGTTTTATCCTACTATTTGGAAAAGAAGTGTGATGAGAGTTTCTAAAAAGATAAGCATGGTGGTAGAGAATGCAGTTCAGGATTTGGCCTACACAGAGTGAGACTTTTTCTTGGAAGAAAAGATATAAAATGAGATCAGCTATATATTTTGGGTTTGGAAATATATGATCATTTTCAAGTTTTATATATTTAATTTCCAGGGATCTTTATTTGAAACTTTGAATAGTTAAAAATCTCTTTGTAAAAAAAAAAAGAAAGAAAAGAAAAGAAAAGAGAGCATGAATCAAAACCTGAAATCTAGGTTAGTCTCTGAAACATTGAAGAAAGTGCTGAATTTGGCAAATATGCAAATGTGTTCCTGGCAATGATAATATATAGTTTTATCATCTACTACTCAGTCCTCCAGTGGATAATTAAGCTAGTGCCCTCTCCAAACAGTTTATCCTAAGTACACATAATAATATCCCTAATTACAATATCCCATTAATGTCTTCATTTTATTTCAAAGCTCAGTTATTTTTCTAGACAGGTGAACTAAAACGTGCCTTTTATTAACTACATTTTGAACCATATCCAATAGTAATTCATAATCATTTATGCTATTTCCAGCTTTGAACTTACTCCATATGCTTAAGACAAAAACTACTCCCTCACTCTTTGCTTGTTTTTTATTACAAATTTTTTAACTTTGCCAAATATACTCTTAGATGCTTAGATCTTATGACAGTTTTTGTTCATGTATAGTTTAGATTAGAAAACACTGTATCCTCTACTCCGACTCTCTCTAATGCATGTATATTATGAAATGAATTTATAGACCTTTTCTTCAGTTAGGCGTTTTATGCAGTTATTAGAATTTTGTGTGAGGTTAGTTTAACCTGCTAAAATCTAAGATTGAAAAAAAAAAGATTGATGGCAAGTCTATAGGATATTGCGGAGAAGTAGATGACTCCCTATTCCAGTATGCTTGCCTGGTGAATTCCAAGGGGAGGGGAACCTGGCAGGCTGCAGCCCATGGCCACAAAGAGCTGAACAGGAACGAAGCGACTGAGCACACGTGTGTGAGATACTAGGTTAACAGAATCTAATCTGTGAGGATGGAAAAGGAGGGAGAAAACGAGCACCGAAGGGAAACAAAAAAGGCCAGAGATAAACTGCATTCAGCTTTGTCTTGCCCTTGACTTGCCCCCCCCATTTAAACCTTATATGCATAACAATATATTATTAATTTTTAATAACTTGCTTTAAAAATGAAAAGTTTTTAAGGTCTAAGGCATGTTAGTATAACTTTGCAGGGGATATCTTGCCTTCCACAAAACTGAGGAAATACTGAATCATACCCTCCGAATGGGGACTGGTTACGGACTTTTGTAGCAATGATTCTGAGATGAGGAGGCATATGATACTCTTGGCTTACACTAAGGTGTTTTTCATAACTTAACTCACTTCAGACTCATCAGACTAATTGCCCTTGGATTTCCTTGATTTCAGTTTATTCATTTTAAAAATAAAATGATTGCTTTGGAATACATTATCTGGCATTCAACTCTTCCAATCGTAAGCCCAAATACTAGCGGGAGATTGGCAACCCTGAAATAAAAGTGTGGAATTAATTGTGTAATGGCTACCCTGTCTGTCTTGACATTGACTTCTGCAGGAACTTAGGCCTAGTCAGTCAACACAGCACTGGGAACACACACATGGGTTCAGGGATTGTTGGGAATAAATTTCTCTTAGAATAGAAAGGAAATTTAACGGATGCCATTGGGAAATAAGTTTTTGTTTGTTTGTTTGATTGATTTTTAACACTTCCTCTAGATACATACAATGGTTATAATATATATTTCTTCATTACTCTCTTACATAGTATTTTCCTGTTTATTGGAGAGTGAGACTATTTTAAAATAAAGCATAAGCAAAAGAAAGCAATCAACTTCAGTATTAGCTCTCCAGTTATAAACCCTATATGTATCTTACACTTGCTGAGTGAAATGCAATCACAGACTGCCCCCTACCCCTTGAATCTCTCTGTTTGACTGATATCTTTTGGAATTGGTTGAATAGTTCCAGCTGAAATTATAGATTTGCATCATATCTGAATAGTGAGCCATTGACTTTTGGAACTTTGTTGCATATTTCACTTATGAAATTGAAATGAACATCCAGTGCTCTTACGAAGTGGATGCGAGCCACACGTTCCATTCAGACAAAATTGTCTTTTCCTATCAAAACCGTCCCCACCAAGCTACTCACATAGCAAGAATTAAAGCTTTATGAAATTTGCTTATGAACAGAGGTGCAGTTGAGGTTTTTTGTTGTTTATTTGCTTTTCTTTAAGATTGAAAGAAACCAAAGAAAAGGTTTCACATATAAAACAACGTAATAGTTTTATTCTGGGTATATTGCCAGTATTTATTAAAATGAGTGTAACAACCATGAAATTCAAAGATGCTTGTCCCTTGGAAGAAGAGCTAGGACAAACCTAGACAGCATATTAAAAAGCAAAGACCTTACTTTACCAACAAAGGTCCACATAATCAAAGATATGGTTTTTGCAGTAGTCATGTATGGATGTGAGAGTTGGACAATAAAGAATAAACTGGAGCACTGAAGAACTGATGCTTTTGAATTGTGGAGTTGAGAAGACTCTTGAGAGTCCCTTGAACAGCAAGGAGATCCAACCAGTCCATTCTGAAGGAGATCAACCCTGGGTATTCGTTGCAAGGACTGATACTGAAGCTGAAACTCTCTAACACTTTGGCCACCTGATGCGAGGAACTGACTCATTGAAAAGGACCCTGATGCTGGGAAAGATTGAAGGCAGGACGACAGAGGATGAGATAGTTGGATGGCATCACCAACTTGATGGACACGAATTTGAACAAGCTCCCGGAGTTGGTGATGGACAGGGAAGCCTGGCATGCTGCAGTCCATGGGGTCACAAAGAGTTAGACATGACTGAACAACTGAGGTGAACTCAATATTAACTTATTTCCATCAAGAGTAGCTCAGTAGGTCTTTAAACACAAGTTAATGTAAGAAAAAGGTTTTGTAGAAAATATAATTAAAGTGAATTAACAATCTCAAAAAAGGCAGCAAATGAATTTTTTAGCTTTGCTCATCTGAAATTTGGTATTGTTAACAGTATAAAATTAATTTCCTTAAATCAGAAAACATTTTGATTAAAAAATCATTAGACATATCAGATAGTAAGTATATCAACTTGGCCTGATGCTGCCTCACAGCTTTTCATTTGAAGTTTATGGAGGAAATTACAGACCTGTGCTACAAGCATATCAGATATAACAGCCATGTAGTTGAAATATCCTCAGAAAAAGAAAGGTTGCTATTTTCAAACACTTTTATAATTGACACCTGCTCAATGGAACTGTCCTCTCCACAGTATACATCTCACCTCAGCAGTCAGTAGGGAATGCCCTGCTTTTTAATCATTCCCGGAAGTGCTCCAACCCTCCTGGGAATGGTAGTGCTGTGTCCTTCCCCCTTGATTTAATCTGTGACATGCTCCTGGAAGTCATTTCATGGCACTCTATTATATAAGAAATGAAGGAAAATTACTACAAAAGAGGAGTAAAAGAAGCATGTAGTGCTAGATAACAGTGATCCTTTCAAATATTAAAAGCGTGTCACTGTATCTCTCCTTCCTCAATGTAACCTCCCTTCACTGTGGCAGTGTTATTAAGGTATATCAGCTACTATGAAGCACTTACCTTCTAAGAAATGTACCTTAGATGCAGTGTCACAGAAACATGAGTTGCTATTCTGACCCCTAAAAACTACGCTTTAAGGCTTTAATAAACCTCATCTCCCTATACTACTTATATCCATGCACACGAGTGTGTGCACACATGCCCATGAACTTGCACACGCACACACACACACACACACACACACTCTTACACAGAGGGAATACATTTGTGGGAGTTGTCAAAAAATTGCTTTACTAAATGTTCTGTTCTAAAAAGTGAAACTGCTTGGAGCATTTTAATTAACATAGTCTATAAGCATCTAGCTCTGGTTTCCTCAAAATGCTTTTGGTAGAGGCAATGCTTTAGAAGTTATCTGCAACTTATTAGAAAAGAAAAGAAAAAAAGAAGAAAATCTTAAAATGAATTTGGGAAAGTCAAATGCTGAGTTGATGACTTTATTATACTTACTATTTCAAGTTTCAAAGCTAATCTAATGGAAGTGAAAGTAAAATCTGTTTAAACATTTTTTGCATAGACTATAAGGTGTTTAATTTTAGAAGTTTTACACAATAGAGTGTCTTAGTGTTTTCACTTCCTGGTTTTATATTTGTATTAAATGGATTTATTAGTATTAACACATTTTTCTATAAGGTGTGTGTTTTATAGAAAAAAAAATTACAACCTTTCTTGGCTCCAAACGCTTATCAGAGTGTCTGTACCCTGAATCTTTTCAGATTTTGCTTGCTTTACCAATTTCCTGATGCAGGAAAGAGCTTCCTAGCAGTTTTGCCAAATAATCTGAATATTTTGTTCATGTGCATTGTTATCTTCTAAAAAGGATTTAAGGCATGCTCCTTATTACATCACAATTTTTTTTTTTTTTTGTCTTTCTCATACATTTTTACCACAATTTCCAAAATTCTGAGAAAACCAATTGCCATTAAGTGATTTTGCATTTGAGACCCGGTTATCCCTTCCCTGTAGGGGTCATCTGGTCTTGTTTAATCATGGCTGATATTTCTAGCATCACCAGAAATAGAATTCTGTCTTGATTAGTCTCAAATAACTAGATTCTCATCCTCCAATTACATCACATATTTCCAAATTTGATTTATATCCCATGTCATTCCCAGTCACAAGTCCTCTCAGTATACCTCTGGAACTCCTGAACTGCCATCAAGGTATGTCGCAGATCCTCAGAATTTTCTCTGAATCACACTTGAACTTATTCCTGTAATACGATCTAGGCTGTCTTCTTGGTTTATCAATTCCACTGCACCCTTGCAGATAGCTAATCTTCCCACTTCCAGGCAAGTGATTCTTCTTACCCTTAATGCCTACTCTGAGTCTATTGTGTCCCTCATAGATACGCATAGCCACACTGTCTCAGCTCCACTGAAATTCACGTAAGACCACACACACCTCTATCATCACTCGTTATGCAGTCTTTCTGGTCAGTTCTCCTTGTTCATGGATAATTTTAGTATCTGCTTTACTGACATCTACTCTATCACTGTCCCGGTCAACATTTTTCAAATTGCATTACATTTGAATAATCCATCCAACATCCTGTCCATTTGGTTCCTCGTCTCTACTTTTATTGATTTTTTCCCTCCATCTTATACTCCTAATATGATGACCTAAAACTTGTCATTATAATAAATGGAACAGATTCCAAATCTCCATTTCAATTATCCTATCCTTGGAGCACTACCTGCAATATTTAAAACTTGTTCTTTCTAGAACCGAAGTTAATTAATAATCCTATTCTCCTAGGTGAATATTTCACCTAGGTTATTTTTTTTTAATCTCCTTAAACTTCCAAAATCCACCTTCTTCTCAACCAGTAATCTTCTGCTGTCAGTGCCCTGAAGCCAACAATTGCTAGGGATATTTGGTATTTTTGTAATTTACAGAGTGATCAAAATGTGTCTGTGCTTAAACAAGATTATGAGGCAAGGTTTGTTTTCTGTATTTCAGTCTCACTTCACCATGTTCTAGAGTGATGATCCCACCCATACATGCCCTTTATTAGCTTAGAATAGTTATAAATAACTGTGCATATGAGATAAATTTACTCTGAAAACTTGGCACTAGAAAAAGTTGACAATATGGCTACCAAAGGTGGCATTCACTTGGTAAAATCACAAGTTAAAGGTTATCCAATTTTGAGCTAGCATCCACATATCTTTAGTAATCACAATTTTAAATGCCCATATAATATGCATTTTTATTTTTTTCAAGGAATTATGCTTTTGGCATTAATTGGACCTTATTTGCTAAGTAGAATTGGACCTTACTACATAAACGGAATTTTATCTAAGTTCTGAGATTAGAGTTTCTCAACTAAGAAAACCTAGAACTGTATACTGAAGGGGAATGGGGGTGAGATAATACTCTGAAGTAAGAATTAACTTCGTTTTGAAGTGCTCACCTTATGCTACTCCTAATGTTAGTTATTTTGATTTGTGCTCTCAGAAATACACAGAAAGACTCAATTCCTTTTTAACTTCACTGACTTCTTTTCAGTATGTATTGAGATATAATTTGCATACAATAAAATGTAATTTCTTAAGTGTAAAGTCTGAACTCTGATAATTGTACAACTTCCACCATAGTGGAAGATATAGAAAATGCCCATCACCAGTATGATCTTTTCTAATATTATTTCTGTGACATTGCTTATGTTCAATAAGAGAACATCTTGACATAACTGTGAATGTCAGGTCAGCTCCTAATAACACTGAACACTTGCTGCTATTATTAGTTGATTCTGCATATCAGGGGACTCTTTCTCATTTCTCCATTAAATAAGAACAAAATGTTAGAAGAGAACTTCTATATTTTCCAATACCAAATATAGATATATAATATTGAAATAAATGCATGTTCAGCTAGTTTCTGCTACATATATAAAATAGCATTATTCATTTACAACTCAAGCCTTTCTCCCTCTGTGTTGAATTCTACCCCGTATCACTCAGTCAAGAAACTTCCTCCCACAGTTTTCTCTTCTCTCTTCTATTTATAAAATCTTTTATTTATTTTTGAAGTATGACTGATGTAATATTACACTTGTTTCAGGTGCACACTCTTTTGATTTGATATCTGTATGTACTACAAATTGGTTTCCATAATAAGTATGTCAAAACTACAGAAACTTTTTAGAAGAGAACTTCTATATTTTCCAATACCAAATATAGATATATAATATTGAAATAAATGCATGTTCAGCTAGTTTCTGCTACATATATAAAATAGCATTATTCATTTACAACTCAAGCCTTTCTCCCTCTGTGTTGAATTCTACCCCGTATCACTCAGTCAAGAAACTTCCTCCCACAGTTTTTTCTTCTCTCTTCTATTTATAAAATCTTTCATTTATTTTGAAGTATGACTGATGTAATATTACACTTGTTTCAGGTGCACACTGTTTTGATTTGATATCTGTATGTACTACAAATTGGTTTCCATAATAAGTATGTCAAAACTACAGAAACTTTTTTCTTTCATGATGAAAAGTTTTAAGATTCACTCTTTCAAAAATGCAATACAATGTTCTTGGAGCCTCGTTAGATGCTACCATGATGTACATCTCCATGATTTTTTCTTTTTTTTTTTTTTTGTTTTTTTAAGTTTCTACTTATTTATTTTTTACCTTACAATACTGTATTGGTTTTGCCATACATCAACATGAATCTGCCACTGGCGTACACGTGTTCCCAATCCTGAATCCCCCTCTCTCCTCCCTCCCCATATCATCTCTCTGGGTCATCCCAGTACACCAGCCCCAAGCATCCTGTATCCTGCATCGAACCTAGACTGGCGATTCGTTTCTTATATGATATTATACATGTTTCAATGCCATTCTCCCAAATCATCCCAAGTTTACCTCTCGACTCCTTAACCCAGTTTCCCACCTCCCAACCTCCTTCCCTCTGGCAGTTACCAATCTGTTCTCTGTATCTTCTAATTTAGTTTTGCTTGTTTATTTGTTGTTTGGATTCTGCATCTAATTGAAATTACATGGTAATTATATTTTGCTGTCTAACTTATTTCACTTAGCCTAATAGCCTCAAAGTCCACCCATGTTGTCAGAAATGGCAGGATTGCCTTCTTTTTTATTCAGCTGAGTTTTCTAATGTGTATATTTACCACATATTTTTTATCCATCCATCTATCCATGGACACTTAGTTTGCTTCTTTATCTTGGCTCTCATAACTAACATTGTAACAAGCAAAGGGGTGCATATATCTTTGAAAATAAGTGTTTTCATCTTCTTCAGATAAATGCTAGGCGTGGAATTGCTGAACTTTATGGTATTTTTTTTTAATATTCTGAGGAAACTTCATGTTTGTTTGTTTGTTTGTTTTCTATAATGGTTGCTATTTTATAATATTCCCAACCTGGAGAAGGGTTTCCTTTTCTCCATATTCTTCCTGACAGTTGTTCATTCTTGTCTTTTTGATGATAGCTATTCTACAGATATGAAACAATATCTCATTGTGGTTTTGATTTCCATTTGTTGAGCATTATTTCACATGTCTGTTGACCATCTGTATATCTATTTTGGAAAAAAAAAAAAGTCTATTCTGTGTTCTAAAACATTTCCTCTACACTGTATCACTCCTATAAGCATACAAATAATTCACATTTAAAAGTGAAGATAAAAGAACAGCTTTCTCTTGATCTTCATTCTCCTCCAAGTTTTATAGCTGTTTAATATGCTTTCCTCACTTCAAATGAGATTGCTTAAATACTATACGTGTTCAGAATCATGATTTCTTATCCTAGTCTCCTTAAATCTCATCTAATTGTTCCCCGTGTTAGCCAGCAGCAGCTACCATCCAGGTTACTAATTCCACCATAACGTCAAAACTCTGGGTTAGTTCTCAGCCCTCGTTTTTTCTCAAGAACAGCAGCGTTTGACATGATTGCTTTCTTATTTTTGAAGCATCATTTTTATTAGATTTTGCAATAGCAGCACCTTGGCTTTTTCCTCTGTCCTTAATCTCTTTTGATGGCTTACTACTTGTTAATGTATGTTCTGAAGGGCAATCTCAGATGGTGCCCTGTCACAAAGTTTCTTCTCTTTTTACAGTTATTCTCTGAGTGATCATCATCTATAGAGAAATAATTATTTCCACCCCAGACCTTTCTCTTGAATTTTAGATATTTATATCCACCCAGTGTTTCAAATGTGGTCTGCCTCAAGCTGGGTTTTGTTTTTTTTTTTTCCATTCTGCTCTTCTATAGTCTACTATCTGTTAGTATCCTAGGAATCTGTCCAACTCAGGTGCTATTTCTTCCTGGGAAGATACAAATTATGTTTCACAGATTCTCTTGTTAGATGTCTTCCTGTTAGGCACTGCTAAAGTGAGACTCTGGCAGGAAATTGGGAGATGGCAAGAATTACAAGATGCTTTTATGCTTCTGAGTGTCTCTAACAATGGTTGTCCCAGCTGTGGTGGTGGAAATGGCATTTGTGAGAAAAATAAGAGAAGTCGGAGTAGCAGGAGAGAGCAACAGGAGTGTGGTAGCAGAGCTTAAGGCAGCAACAGCAGCTGTATGCGGAGAAGGCACTGGCGACCCACTCCAGTACTCTTGCCTGGAAAATTGCATGGACGGAGGAGCCTGGTGGGCTGCAGTCCATGGGGTCGCTAAGAGTCAGACATGACTGATGTGATTTAGCAGCTTCAGCGGCAGCAGCTGTACGCAAAGGGAATGGGGGTGAGCCCTTGGCATCCTGCTTAGCCAGATCAAACATAGCCAGCACAAACTTCAGTTGGGAAAAGCAATCCCAGGTGTGAAGTAACATCTTTCTACCTTTGCTGCCCCAGTTCTGAGTAACCGTGTCTTCCAGTAGTTGTTCATTATTTACTAAACTTACTGATCCCCTGTGGTTTCTTCTGTCCTTCAGTCACATTTTTGAAACACAACTGATCTGAACTACCTTCACTTATATTCCTTGAGTAATTGGTTTGCATGATCTAAGACTGACTGATAAAAATATTGGAGCCAGAAGCACTGTGAGGAAACAGGTCTTTGGGGATAAGTTAGCTAATGTAATTGAGGTTGAAAAAAGTGATGATATCCTTATTAGTGGGAAATAGAAGATAAATTGACATTACTCAGAGGTCAGTGAAGTGACTGAAGGCTTTGGTCTTCCTTGTTTGGAAGAGTAAATTATCTTCCTCTGGAAGAAGGATAGCTCCATCCTATGAGGAAGAAACTTGGTTATTCTCTTCCACTGAAAAACCGACATAGTGGACAGTGCCAAATAGTCTCTGGTCTCATGGCCAAACCCACCCTTCCATAATTCATTTTAACTTCAATTTCAGTTCAGTTAAGTTCAGTTGCTCAGTCGTGTCTGACTCTTTGTGACCCCATGAATCACAGCACGCCAGGCCTCCCTGTCTATCACCAACTCCCAGAGTTCACTCAGACTCATTGGAGTAAGCATCTTTTAATTTCATGGCTGCACTCACCATCTGCAGTGATTTTGGAGCTCAAAAAAATAAAGTCTGACACTGTTTCCACTGTTTTCTCATCTATTTCCCATGAATTGATGGGACTGGATGCCATGATCTTCGTTTTCTGAATGTTGAGCTTTAAGCCAACTTTTTCACTCTCCTCTTTCACTTTCATCAAGCAGCATTTTAGTTCCTCTTCACTTTCTGCCATAAGGGTGGTGTCATCTGCATATCTGAGGTTATTGATATTTCTCCCAGCAGTCTTGATTCCAGCTTGTGTTTCTTCCAGTCCAGCGTTTCTCATGATGTATTCTGCATATAAGTTAAATAAGCAGGGTGACAATATACAGCCTTGACATACTCCTTTTCCTATTTGGAACCAATCTGTTGTTCTGTGTCCAGTTCTAACTGTTGCTTCCTGCTCTATCTGCTTAACTAGCTGGCTTTCCCATTGCATTCTTTTAATGGAAGACCCAAGTTAAAGATCTCAATGCAAGAAGAAAGGAAGAAACAATCCATCCACCAACCTCAGTTCAGTTCAGTCACTCAGTCATGTCCCACACTTTGTGACCCCATGGACTACAGCACACCAGGCTTACCTATCCAGCACCATATCCTGGAACTTGCTCAAACTCATGTCTATCAAGCCAGTGATACCATCCGGCCATCTCATCCTCTGTTGCCCCTTTTTCCTCCCACCTTCAATCTTTCTCAGCATCAAGGTCTTTTCCAGTGAGTCAATTCTTCGCATCAGATGGCCAAAGTATTGGCGTTTCAGCTTCCACATCATCCAATGAATATTCAAGACTGATTTCCTTTAGGATTGACAGGTTTGATTTTCCTGCAGTCCAAGGGGCACTCAAGAGTCTTCTCCAACATCACAGTTCAAAAGCATCAGTTCTTCAGCACTCAGCTTTCTTTATAGTCCAACTATCACATCCATACATGACCACTGGAAATATCTTTGTCCATCTGACAAAGGTTCATTTCTCCAAATTGCCAACTAATCTTTCAGTAGTTATAAATTATCAGTCAGGAAGTGATAGTTTATACTGCCATAATAAAGAACTCCAGCATTTCACTGGTGTATTTTTTATTTAGACTACATATCTGCCATTGGGTAACCATGGGTTACTGTTTCATGTCTCTCTAAACCAGATATGCAAAGGTATAATTACAGTTCAAAAGCATAAGTTCTTCAGCACTCAGCTTTCTTTATAGTCCAACTATCACATCCATACATGACCACTGGAAATATCTTTGTCCATCTGACAAAGGTTCATTTCTCCAAATTGCCAACTAATCTTTCAGTAGTTATAAATTATCAGTCAGGAAGTGATAGTTTATACTGCCATAATAAAGAACTCCAGCATTTCACTGGTGTATTTTTTATTTAGACTACATATCTGCCATTGGGTAACCATGGGTTACTGTTTCATGTCTCTCTAAACCAGATATGCAAAGGTATAATGCATCCACCATCTGGAACATTGTTAGCTACTGAGTCATCAGTAAAGAGGAGCTCCTTTGTGACATATTATTAGCCCAAGAATGTCACTTGGCCATGCCTATTTCCAAAATTGTTAAGAATCTGGATATAATTTATGGACAGCATTAATAAGCATGACACTAACCTTCTACCTTTGCCTAGGACTGGAAAAGGTCAGTTTTTATTCTAATCCCAAAGAAGGGCAATGCCAAAGAATGCTCAAACTACCGCACAATTGCAATGATGTCACATGATACCAAGGTAATGCACAAAATCTCACAAATTAGGCTTCAACAGTATATAAATTGAGAAATTCCAGATAGACAAGCTGGATTTAGAAAAGGCTGAGTAATCAGAGATCAAATTGCCAACATCCATCAGATCATCAAAAAATAAAGGGGATTAAAAAAAAATCTCCTTCATTGAATATGCTAAAGCCTTTCACTGTTTAGACCACAAGAAACTGTGGAAAGTTCTTAAAGAGATGGACCACATGACCTTATCCTGAGAAACCTGTATGCAGGTCAAGATGAAACAGTTAGAATTGGACATAGAACAACAGAATGGTTCCAAATTGGAAAAGGAGTACGTCAAGGCTGTAGATCGTCACCCTGCTCATTTAACTTACAGACAGAGTACATCATGTAAAATCTTGGGCTGGATGAAGCACAAGCTGGAGTCAAAATTTCCAGGAGAAATATCAGTAACCTCAGATACACAGATGACACCAACCTCATGGCAGAAGCTGAAGAGGAACTAGAGCCTCTCGATGAAAGTGAAAGAGGAGAGTGAAAACACTGGATTAAAACTCAACATTCAAACAACAGAGATCATGGCATCTAGTCCCATCACTTCATGGCAAATAGATGGGGAAACAGTGGAGTGACAGGACTTATTTTCTTGGGCTCCAAAATCACTGCAGATGGTGACTGCAGCCATGAAATTAAAAGATGCTTGCTCCTTGGGGAAAAAAAGCCCTGACAAAACTAACAGCATATTAAAAAGCAGAGACGCTACTTTGCCAACAAAAGTACATATAGTCAGCGCTGTGGTTTTTCCAGTAGTCATGTATGTATGTGAATATTGGACCATAAAGAAGGCCGAGTGCTGAAGAATTGATGCTTTTGAAGTGTGGTGTTGGAGAAGACTCTTGAGAGTCCCTTGGACTGCAAGGAGATCTAACCAGTCCATCCTAAAGATCAGTCCTGAATATTCACTGGAAGGACTGATGCTGAACCTGAAGCTTCAATATTTGGCCACCTGAGAAGAAGAACTGACTCATTGGAAAGACCCTGATGCTGAGAAAGATTGAAGGCAGGAGGAGAAGGTGACAACAGAGGGTGAGAGGCCATCACCGAGGCAATGGACATGAGTTTGTGCAAACTCCAGGAGATGGCAAATGACAGGGAAGCCTGGCATGATGCTGTCCATGGGGTTGCAAAATGTTGGATGTGCCTGAGTGACTGAATAACGACAACAACAAGCCTTCCACCATATGAGCATGTATTTCCCACCCCTTTGTAAACAATTGCCAGTATTAACATCTCCGAAAAGAAACAGAAAAAAAAAAAAGGAAAAAAAGAAAGAAAAAAAACAGAAATTCACGAGTGTTTGCAGCTTTTGTACCTATATTTAATGTAAGCATCATTTAAAATCAGTTTTTTCCTTTACTATTTCTCATTGAAATAAATTAGTCCTCTATGTTCCCAGTTTTTTTTTTTTTTAAGCAAAATGTTTTATATTCCTCTCTTGGTATTATATCACATATCCAGTATATCAGAAATGCTGGCCATCTCCAACTTTGGCATATTTGCCAAACATGAAATTTCTAGCACTCCTGCTGCTACCATAGTGGTCCAAGTCACCATCACATTTTGTCAGTTATGATAAGAAAAGCTTCCTAATTCCGTTTCTGCTTTCACTCTTTTTCTGCAACAGTCCTGTTGGCTCCTTTGATTTGTAAGTCAGAGTTTGTCTCCTAACCAACTTTATCTGATGTGTGTGTGTGCATGATAAGACTTTTCAGTTGTGTCCGACTCTGTGACCCATGGACTGTGACCGCCAGACTCCTCTGTCCATGGGATGCTCCAAGCAAGAATACTAGAGTGAGTTGCCATTCCCTCCTTCAAGGGATCTTCCCGACCTGGGGATGGAACCTGCATTACTTACTTCTCCTGCCTTAGCGGTCAGGAGCTTTACCACTAGCGCCACCTTCATCTGATGGCGTCTTTTCAATTGTGAGGAAAAATTTCAAAGATGTTATCTAGCTTGCCCTACAGAATCTGATCCTTAACTGCTTGAGGGCATCCCCTGTTTTAGTCCTTTTAATGCTGCCCTTACACTCTCCCCTCCTTCAGTCTTTGCTGGTGTATTCTCCTCTGTCTAAAATATTCTTCAACAGATGCATCATAACCCACTCTCTCCTTTGACTATGCCCTCTGTTCAAATATCAGCTCTTCTTGTTCAATTGTTTTATCCGAAAGGGAACTCTCAATATTCTATACCCATACCATAATTGATTTGAATTCATGGCAATTTTTATTTTTTAAATAATTGTTTATTTGGGTATTATTTGCCTCACTAAATATGATGTATATGGTATGAAAGCAATAAGTTTCCCTGTTTTGTTTGCCTGGCAAATGATATATGCTTCATAATTTATTGAATGAATGACTTATTTAGGTAAATAAAGCAATATTTTATGAAGCTGGTTGGTACCGTCTGATATCTTTGTTTACAAAATGTACTTAGTACATCACAGAGCTGCTGTTATGAGGTCAAAGATTCTTTTCCCCTCTATAGTGTCTCTGGATGCTGCAGTTTGGGTGGTAGCTACCCTAGTGATAGATTCAATTGTATCGGTATAGGTAAGAAGGTAGACATTCTCCTGCCTTAGCGGTCAGGAGCTTTACCACTGGCGCCACCTTCATCTGATGGCGTCTTTTCAATTGTGAGGAAAAATTTCAAAGATGTTATCTAGCTTGCCCTACAGAATCTGATCCTTAACTGCTTGAGGGCATCCCCTGTTTTAGTCCTTTTAATGCTGCCCTTACACTCTCCCCTCCTTCAGTCTTTGCTGGTGTATTCTCCTCTGTCTAAAATATTCTTCAACAGATGCATCATAACCCACTCTCTCCTTTGACTATGCCCTCTGTTCAAATATCAGCTCTTCTTGTTCAGTTGTTTTATCCGAAAGGGAACTCTCAATATTCTATACCCATACCATAATTGATTTGAATTCATGGCAATTTTTATTTTTTAAATAATTGTTTATTTGGGTATTATTTGCCTCACTAAATATGATGTATATGGTATGAAAGCAATAAGTTTCCCTGTTTTGTTTGCCTGGCAAATGATATATGCTTCATAATTTATTGAATGAATGACTTATTTAGGTAAATAAAGCAATATTTTATGAAGCTGGTTGGTACCGTCTGATATCTTTGTTTACAAAATGTACTTAGTACATCACAGAGCTGCTGTTATGAGGTCAAAGATTCTTTTCCCCTCTATAGTGTCTCTGGATGCTGCAGTTTGGGTGGTAGCTACCCTAGTGATAGATTCAATTGTATCGGTATAGGTAAGAAGGTAGACAGACCTGTACCTATATATGTGTATGACAGCCAATTACTTCTATCCTCTTTTGTGTCTTCCTGTTCTTTCTCATTCTGTTTCCTATCAAACTGCATTGATTCCGCCCTTTTATTCTCTGTAAGCTGTCCTTTAGGTCTAGTGCTGTGGGTTTGTGTTGTTGCAGTTCAATTGCTAAGTTGTGTCCGACTCCTTGCGACTTGATGAACTGCAGCATTCCAGACTTCCCTGCCCTTCACTCTCTCCTAGAGTTTCCTCTAACCCATGTCCATTGAGTTGGTGATGCCATCCAACCAGCTCATCATCTGTTGTCCCTTTCTTTTCTTGCCCTCAATCTTTCCCAGTATTGGAATCTTTTCCAATTAATCAGCTCTTCGCACGGGTGGCCAAAGTATTGGAGCTTCGGCTTCAGCACCAGTCCTTCCAGTGAATATTGAGGGTTGATTTCCTTTAGGATTGATTGGTTTTATCTCCTTGTGTCTGATGTGTAATTCTTCTAGAATTGTTCTTCATCAGGATTGCTTTGGCTATTTTTGGCTCCATGAACTTCCATTTATTTTGCAAAATCAACTTAAAAAATTTTGTGGAAAAAAAATGTTTTTATTTTGGATGAGATAAGGTTGAAAATATAATATTTTGGGTAGAATTGTCATATTTAAAATATTGATTTTCAAACTACAAATATGGCACATTACGCCATTTTAGTTTATCTTTCACAAGATTTATTCCTAATTGCATTTTGTTTTTGAGTCAATTTTAAATAGAATTGTTCTAAGCTTCTAACTATTTATTTTAATATGTAAAAATTCAGTTGATTTTTGTGTACTGAAGTTTTATTCAGTATCTTTGTTGAATAACTTAGTTAATTCTAAAGCCTCAATTTAAATTATTTAGGATAATCTTCCTAGACAATTATTTCATCAAAAATTATGGTACTACTTTTATTACTTTCTTATTAATGTTTATTTTTGTGTTATTATATTATGCTGTCTGATAACTTGAGAATGCTGAATAGAAATGGAAATATAAGATGGCATCATTATATCACTTTAAATTTCCAGAAGGAAGGTTACAATATTTTAACACTATGCTTGATGATGGAAAGACTTCCCTGGTAGCTGAGCTGGTAAAGAATCCAGCTGCAATGCAGGAGACGTAGGTTCAATCCCTGGGTCAGGAAGATCCACTGGTGAAGGGATAGGCTACTCATTCCAAGATTCTTGACTGGAGAATTCCATGGAGAGAGGAGCCTGGCAGGCTACAGTCCATGGGGTCACAAAAGTTCAGATACTACGGAGCAACTTTCACTTTCATTCTAGGAAGAGAGTAGCAGCAACTTTTGGGAGAAATTTCTCAATCATGGTAATTCATTTTCAGTCATTAAAAGTCTTCCTGTAAAAGTTTATTTATGTTAAAGGATAATAAAAATAGAAAAGGTCTCAGTAGAGACATTCCAAGGTAAAGGTCTATCCCTCACCTCCTCGCAAAAGATTTGTGTTTTTGTGTAAGAAAGTTTTGGTGTACAAAACATAATGTCTTTCTTGAGAGGTAGTAATGGTCAGGTTTACAACAGTCCTTTAAAAGGAGAAGGAGGTATCATAAGCTGAGTGTTCCTGAGCTATGACTTTGATGCACTATGTATACAGGGTCTACCTGGCCAGCTTTAATATCATTTTCATGGAATTTAAAAGCAAGGGAAGCTGATGTGAAAAACCATGTCTGTGAATAATAAATTATCTACATCTGATTAGGCTTATTGTCTTCTTACTACATGAAAATATGGCGGAACAGTTTAGCAATAGACACCATAGGAAATATTTGGCCACTTGATAACCCTATTACTAAAGACTCAATTAATATTCCTGTTCTTCTTATTGTCAGTTCTAGTGGTAAGAAGAAGCAAATCTTGAAAGTATCTGTTCTGTTATTAATAATTTCTGATAGAAATGAATACACTGTTCTCTCATTTCATATACTGAAGATATGTTTGCTTATACATTATTGTATTTGGTGAATATTTTAGCGCACACAGTTACATAATACAATTTACTGTTTAGTCAAGTTCTATTCAGTACTATGATTATTACATTCTCTCTCTCTCTCTCTCTTTTTTTTTACAGCTCTCATTTCAGTTCAATAGCTCAGCTGTGTCCAACTCTTTGCAACCTCATGGACTGCAGCATGCCAGGCTTCCCTGTCCATTGCCAAGTCCCAGAGCTTACTCAAAAACTCATGTCCATTGAGTCAGTGATGCCATCCAACCATCACATCCTTTGTTGTCCCCTTCTCCTCCTGCCTTCCCAGCATCTGGGTCTTTTCCAATAAGTCAGTTCTTCCCATCAGGCGGCCAAAGTATTAGAGCTTCGGCTTCAGCATTAGTCCTCCCAATCAATATGCAGGACTGATCTCCTTTAGGATGGACTGGTTGGATCTCCTTGCAGTCCAAGGGACTCTCAAGAGTCTTCTCCAACACCACAGTTCAAAAGCATCAGTTCTTTGGTGCTCAGCTTTCTTTATAGTTCAACTCTCACATCCATACATGACTACTGAAAAAAGCATAGCCTTGACTAGACGGACCTTTGTTGGCAAAGTAATGTCTCTGGCTTTTAATTCTCGGTCTAGATTGGTCATGATTTTTCTTCCAGGGATCAAGGAGCTCTCATTTACCCTTGGAATTAATAATTTCCTGCTTCCCTGGTTGGGAAAGCTTCTCAGTTGGTAAAGCATCTGCCTGCAATGTGGTAGACCAGAGTGCAATCCCGGGGTCAGGGAGATCCCCTGGAGGAGGAAATGGCAGCCCACTCCAGTACTCTTGCCTGGAAAATCCCACTGATGGAGGAGCCTGGCAGGCTGCAGTCCATGGGGTCGCAAATAGTCGGACCCGACTGAGCGGCTTCACTTTCACTTCACTGTTTTATTAGTTGAGTTCCTCCTCCTCTCCCTTCTCTTCTTTTCTTTCTTTATATTTGACTCAGTCTCTCCATACCTTCCCATAGGACACATTTACATATTTCCTCAGAGTAAAATGGAAAGAAAATTAACAGATATTTTTCCCTAGAGATATCTCTACTCGATTCCTCTGTCTTCATCACAATAGATTAATAGGTCTCTTGATTAACTGTAAAATTGTGTTAACTTATTAATTGCCTTCACATTCCTCTTGTGTTGGTTCCCTGTGTTCTAAAACCCTCATATCCGGTTTTTTGCTTAGTCTATCATTGTGAACTAAATAATCTTGAAAAAATCTGTTAAAATCATATTTTGACTTCAAAATAATTTTCTTTTTAATAGATGTGCTTAATTTGTTTCTTTTATGTACAAGGACAAGTGCTAATAATGAAAAGAAGCACTATTTTAAGAGCTTTAACCTTCACAAAACATATGCAATCATTTACAAAGCAAGTCAAGGTGTATTTTCTGATTTTTTTTTACATATGAAAAAATTGTAACATAGTAATATATCAAAGGCTATACATTTAGAAGAAACTGAGATAGATTTCAAACCTTTACAGAAATGCCCTGCAGTCTTATGGTCTTAAACATGTACTATTTTGTTTCTCAAAACAAGCATATTGTCTTTTTTTTTGGCATATAACTTTTTACACTGAGACTTTGTTTTCCATTTACTTGTTTTTCATTTTTTCTCCATCCATGTGTTTTCTTTTAGTGTTTTTCTCCAGTAAATTGGAGTGCATGTTGACTATTTCCAATACAGTAGTAGTCCTTTTAAAAAAGTCATATAGAGTATTTATGGAATATGTTTCTCCAAATACTAAGAGTAAAGATTGTATGGCCAGTTGTCAGCACAGAAATAAGATAAAAACATTAGTATGTGTTCCCTTACTGGATGTTTTATAACATCTTAAATTTTAAGTGACATAGAAATTTTGACCAAGTATAATATTGTTATTTTTAAAGTATTTTTTTCTTCTTAATAAAATGTTAATTTTTATTAGCTGCCTTCAAAAATAAGCACAAAGCTTGACTTTTATTATTCTTTTAAATTTAAAGTTTTTCACTGAATGAGAGGGTTTTATATAAATGAGGGGATTTTTCCCTTGAATCTTTAACTCCCAACACAGACCACAGCCTTGTCTAACTCAGTGAAATTAAGCCATGCTGTGTGGGGCCATCCAAGATGGAAGGGTCATGGTGGAGAGGTCTGACAGAATGTGGTCCACTGGAGAAGGGAATGGCAAACCACTTCAGTATTCTTGCCTTGAGAACCCCATGAATAGTATAAAAAGGAAAAATCATAGGATACTGAAAGAGGAATACCCCAACAGTAGTTGCCCAATATGCTACAGGAGATCAGAAAGGATGCTAACTCCAAAAAGGATGAAGAGTTGGAGCCAAAGAAAAAACAATATCCAGTTGTGGATGTGACTGGTGATAGAAGCAAGATCTGATGCTGAAAAGAGCAATATTGCATAGCAACCTGGAATGTTAGGTCCATGAATCAAGGCAAATTGGCAGTGGTCAAACAGGAGATGATAAGAGTAATGTCAACATTCTAGGAATCAGTGAACTAAAATGGACTGGAAAGGGGGAATTTAACTCAGATGACCATTATATCTACTACTAAAGGCAGGAGTCCCTTAGAAGAAATGGAGTAGCCATCATGGTCAACAAAAGAGTCCAGAATGCAGTACTTGGATGCAATCTCAAAAACAAAAGAATGATCTCTGTTCATTTCCAAGGCCAACCATTCAATATCACAGTTATCCAAGCCTATGCCCCAACCAGTAACGCTGAAGAAGCTGAAGTTGAACGGTTCTATGAAGACCTACAAGATCTTTTAGAACTAACACCCAAAAAAGATGTCTTTTACATTATAGGGGACTGGAATGCAAAAGTAGGAAGTCAGGCAACACCTGGAGTAACAGACAAATTTGGCCTTGGAGTACAGAATGAAGCAGGGCAAAGGCTAATAGAGCTTTGCTAAGAGAACACACTGGTCATAACAAACACTTTCTTCCAACAACACAAGAGAAGACTCTACACATGGGCATCACCAGATGGTCAACACTGAAATCAGATTGATTATATTCTTCACATCCAAAGATGGAGATGCTCTATACAGTCAGCAAAAACAAGACCAGGAGGGGTCTGTGGCTCAGATCATGAACTCCTTTTTGCCAAATTCCAACTTAAATTGAAGAAAGTGGGGAAAACAACAATACCATTCAGGTATGATCTAAATCAAATCCCTTATGATTATACAGTGGAAGTGAGAAATAGATTTAAGGGCCTAGATCTGATAGACAGAGTGTCTGATGAACTATGGATGGAGGTTTGTAACATTGTACAGGAGACAGGGATCAAGACCATCCTCACGGAAAAGAAATGCAAAAAAGCAAAATGGCTGGAGATGCCTTACAAATAGCTGTGAAAAGAGAAGTAAAAGCAAAGGAGAAAAGGAAAGATATTACCATTTGAATGCAGAGTTCCAAAGAATAACAAGTCAAGATAAGAAGCCTTCCTCAGTGATCAATGCAAAGAAATAGAGGAAAACAGCAGAATGGAATGAAAAGAGATCTTTTCAAGAAAATTAAAGATACCTAGGGAACATTTCATACAAAGATGAGCTTGATAAAGGACAGAAATGGTATGGACCTAACAGAAGCAGAAGATATTAAGAAGAGGTGGCAAGAATACACGGAAGAACCATACAAAAAAGATCTTCATAACCCAGATAATCATGATGGTGTGATCACTCACCTAGAGCCAGACATCCTGGCATGGGAAGTCAAGTGGGCCTTAGAAAGCATTACTATGAACAAAGCTAGTGGAGGTGATGGAATTCCAGTGGAGCTATTGCAAATCCTGAAAGATGGTGCTATGAAAGTGCTGCACTCAATATGCCAGCAAATTTGGAAAACTCAGTAGTGGCCACAGGACTAGAAAAGGTCAGTGTTATTCTAATCCCAAAGAAAGGTAATGCCAAAGAATGTTCAAACTACTGCACAATTGCACTCATCTCACACACTGGTAAAGTAATGCTCAAAATTCTCCAAGCTAGGCTTCAGCAATACATGAACCATGAACTTCCAGATGTTGAAGCTGGTTTTAGAAAAGGCAGAGGAACCAGAGGTCAAATTGCCAACATCCACTGGATCATCGAAAATACAAGAGAATTCCAGAAAAAAAAAAATCTATTTCTGCTTTCTTGACTATGCCAAAGCATTTGACTTTGTGGATCACAATAAACTGTGGAAAATTCTGAAAGAGATGGGAATACCAGACCACCTGACTTGTGTCTTTAGAGACCTATATGCAAGTCAGGAAGCAACAGTTAGAACTGGACATGGAACAACAGACTGGTTCCAAATAGGAAAAGGAGTGCGTCAAGGCTGTATATTGTCACACTGCTTATTTAACTTATATGCAGAGTACATCATGAGAAATGCTGGGCTGGAAGAAGCACAAGCTGGAAGCAAGCTTGCCAGGAGAAATATCAATAACTTCAGATATGCAGATGACACTATCCTTATGGCAGAAAGTGAAGAGGAACTAAAATGCCTCTTGATGAAAGTGAAAGAGGAAGTGAAAACGTTGACTTAAAGCTCAACATTCAGAAAAGGAAGACCAGGGCATCTGGTCCCATCACTTCATGGGAATTAGATGGGAAACAGTGGAAACAGTGTCAGACTTTATTTTGGGGGGCTCCAAAATTACTGCAGATGGTGATTACAGCCATGAAATTAAAAGACGCTTACTCCTTGGAAGAAAAGTTATAACCAAACTAGATAGCATATTCAAAAGCAGAGATATTAGTTTGTCAAAGGTCCATCTAGTCAAGGCTATGGTTTTTCTAGTGGTCATGTATGGACGTGAGAGTTGGACTGTGAAGAAAGCTGAGAGCAGAAGAATTGATGCTTTTGGACTGTGGTGTTGGAGAAGACTCTTGAGAGTCCCTTGGACTGCAAGGAGATCCAACCAGTCCATTCTAAAGGAGACCAGTCCTGTTGTTCATTGGGAGGACTGATGCTGAGACTGAAACTCCGATATTTTGGCCACCTCATGTGAAGAGTTGACTCATTGGAAAAGACCCTGATGCTGGGAGGGATTAGGGGCAGGAGGAGAAGGAGACGACCGAGGATGAGATGGCTGGATGGCATAACTGACTCAATGAACATGAGCTTGGGTGAACTCCAGGAGTTGGTGATGGATGGGGAGGCCTGGCATGCTGCGATTCATTTGGTCGCAAAGAGTTGGACACAACTGAGCAACTGAACTGAACTAATGCTAGATAAAAGAAAAATATCCATTGATAATAGACACTCTCTCTGTTTATGCAAAAACCTATTTTGGATAATTATTTGCACCAAACCCTATTTCTCTGAACACAGTGATTAGAAAAATATGTTTCTCCAGTGGCTCAGTGATAAAAAGTCCACCTGCCAATTCAGGAGATATGTTCTTGATATCTGGATTGGAAGATGCCCTGGAGAAGGAAATAGCAACCCACTCCAGTATTTTTGCCTGAGAGATCCCATGGATAGAGCAGCCTGCGGGCTGCCACCCATGGAGTTACAAAAGAGTCTGACCCAACTTAGAGACTAAACAGCACCACCACAGTGAGTTCCTTCTTTTACTTTGAAGAGTTTTCAATGATACTGGGAGATAGATACTACTAAATGTGTGAGCAGTCGTGTCTGACTCTCTGCAAACATATGGACTGTAGCCCGCCAGGCTCCTCTGTCCTTGGAATTTTCCAGGCAAAGATACCAAAGTGGGCTGCCATTTCCTTCTCCAGGGGATATTCCTGACCCAGGGATCAAATCCACAACTTTTGTGTCTCCTGCATTGGGAGGTGGGGTCTTTACCACTAGTGCCACCTGGGAAGCCTGGGAGATGTATATTTCAATGTAAGAATTAAGTGGTCCAAAATATAGAATTGTATTATCTTAACATGTATCTCGGAGAAGGCAGTGGCACCCCACTCCAGTACTCTTGCCTGGAAACTCCCATGGACGGAGGAGCCTGATGGGCTGTAGTCCATGGGGTCGCTAAGGATCGGGCACGACTGAGCGACTTTCATGTTCACTTTTCACTCTCATGCATTGGAGAAGGAAATGGCAACCTACTCCAGTCTTCCCTAGAGAATCCCAGGGGTGGAGGAGCCTGATAGGCTGCCGTCTACGGGGTCGCACAGATTCGGACACTACTGAAGCGACTTAGCAGCAGCAGCAACATGTGTCTGGCCTTAGCTAGTCTATGAGATTTCATTTGCATCAGGTAAGTGCATAGGTAACCACCATCCAGTAATAATAATTATGGTGTTCTATTTGAGTATCAGACTCTCAAGTGATGGTGTACCAAATACTAATTTTATTACATAAAGTCCTAGGTAAGATTGCATAATTATAGCAAAGCAAAGTGGAGATAAACCTTGCATCTAGGGCTTCAGTGAATCTTGTCTAGTAAAACTGGATATAGATTGTTCCTAAACTAATTTGAGAAATAAATTGTACTTCTACAGGGAATCTCCAAGGCACCTGTCTTCCAATCTCTTGCTTAGAATATCTAAAAATCAATCCCAGGAAATGCTTTGAAATAACTTTCACTTATATGAAAGATTAATGACATATTTACTTAGAAATTATCTTAAAACAATATTGTCAGAGGGTAAAACATGAAGGAGAAAAAGGAGATGATGTTAGTTGGATTACTAAAATATGGTAGACAGTTACATAGTGTCCATTTGATTCTTATAGTAATGCTTAGAGGTTAATATTTATATTACTGTTTAGCAAATAAAACAGAGGAGACTCAGGCTGATTTTACAGTTATGACTGCATTTAGTATATGTTCCTTAGCATTTGGATCTACTTTATCAAGCAGTAGAGAAGATGTTTGAGGAAAGGGAGACGAGACTGAGATTATAATGGAGATTATATAATTATCTAATTGATTATTATATAATCTCAACTATATAACTGAGATTATAATGATGGAATGACTGATGTTGAAGCTGAAACTCCAATACTTTGGCCACCTGATGTGAAGAACTGACTCATCTGAAAAGACCCCAATGCTGGGAAAGATTGAAGGCAGGAGGAGAAGGGGACGACAGAGGATGAGACGGTTGGATGGCATCACCGACTCAATGGACATGAGTTTGAGTGAATTCCAAGAGTTGGTGATGGACAGAGAGGCCTGGTGTGCTGCAGTCCATGGGTGTGCAAGGAGTCAGACACGACTGAGTGACTGAACTGAACTGAACTGATAATCAACATATTGTTGATTATAAACACTAGCACATAGGGGTCTCTTGGATTATTTTAGTTACCACCAAAGCCAATTCACTAATAAAACTTTTAAATATTAAAAATTTATAAAGTTTTAAACAGTTTAAATATATTGAGTAGTTCATTTATATTATTTTCTATATAGTTAGCTTGGTTTTAATTTATTGTCTGCTTCAATGATTTTTAAAGTCAATGATTTTAAGATAGCAATTCTCTTTTGCTCATGTTTTATACTTGCTTGTACAGCTCAAGTGCACGTTTATCTATATATTGCACTGTTCTTTTTACTTTATTTCTTGTTGTACCTTACATTTCCTTTTTGTCCATGTTTATCTCTGATTTTCTCTTCTTTTCTCCCTCCTCTGTAATACTCAATCTTTTTTTTTTTTTTTAAGTATAGTTGTGCCAATCTCTGCTCTACAGTAAAGTTGTAAAAACTTTAAATAAGAAGTACTATCATTTTTTCCTATTCACCTCATAGCAGAAAGTTTGTACTTTTTGATGGCCTTCATCCAATTTGCCCTCCTCCAACCTCTGGTAGCCACAAATATCAGCTCTTTTTCTTTGACTCTGTTCCTGGGTTTGTGTTTGAAGTGTAATTGATCTATAAGACTGTATTAACTCCTGGTACACAAGACAGTGATTCCTATACATTTCAAAATCATCACCATGACAGGTCTAGTGGTTATGTCACCATATGAAAATATTGTATGGCTAGGAACTATATTCCACGCATTGCACCTTTATACCTGTGAGATTTATTTTGTAACTCAGCATCTTACTTCACCCATGACCCTTCTCCTCCTTCCAGTCCATTCCCTCTGGCATCTGCCTGTTTGTTCTCTGTGTCTATGTCTCTGTCTTTGTTTAGTTACGTCATCTGCTGTGTTTTTATATTTGATATATGAACAAACTGATATAGTCGTGGTCTTTCTCTATCTGACTTATTTCAATTAGCATAATGCCTCTAGATGCATCTATGTTATTCCTGCAAATGGCTAGTTTCCTCCTTTATATGACTATTATCTCATGCATTTATGCTACATCTTTATCCACTCATCGAATCAGTGGGCACTTAAGTTGCTTCCATATCTTGGCTATTGTAAATAATGCTGCAGTTGACATAGGGATGCATGTATCTTTTCCGGTTAATGTTTTTTATTTTCTTCAAATAAATGCCCAGAAAGGGAATTGCTGGATTGTTTTGTAGTTTTATTTTTAATTTTTTGAGCCATCATTATATGTTTTCCTTAGTGACTATGCCAACTTACATTCCCACCAGCAGTCATGATGATTCTCTTTTCTCCACAACCTTGCCAATAATTATTATTTGCATTTCTGATAATAGACATTCTGACAGATGTAATATCATATCTCATGTGGCTTTGAGTTGTATTTCCCTGATAGTGAGTGATGTTGGGCATCTTTCCATATGCATATTGGCCATTAGTATGTCTTCTTTGGAGAAATATCTAGTTGGGTCATCTGCCCAGTTTTTAATTGTGTTGTTTGTTTTGATATAGAGTTGTATGAGTTCTTTTGTGTATTTTAGCTATTAACCCCTTGTTGGATGTATTGTTTGCAAATATCTCCTTCAATTCATGAGGTGGCCTTTTCCTTGTATTGATTGTTTCTTTAGCTGTACAAAAGCTTTTTAGTTTGCCCTAGCTTTTCTGCTTGTCCTCAGGTCTTTCTCATCAATAGTTGCTTAGAAATAGTTGTAATTTTGTTGTGCGCGTGAGAGGAGGTGAGCTGAGTCTTCTCGGGCATCGTGGCCACTGTTCCTGCTCAGCACCAGTTTTTGCAAGCTCCTGTACTAGGTGCCTTACGCTTTGGCTCGTATTTTTCCATCTTCAGAGCCAACAGCAATGCTGAAATCTGTTCCTGTTGCCATCTCTCTCGTCCTCAATCCTGTTTTCGTACTTAAAATATGTATAATGATTTTTCTCTCCGCCTCTCATTTTTATTGCTTATTTTCTCTGACATCTCTGTTCCTATTTATGAAGACTTGATTTCTCTCACCAACAGGCATACGGTTCAGATAGGACTCTCTCGGCCCCCAGTCTACCATGATTGATCAATGAAAGCTCCATAAATTGATTATAATTGTGATGTCTCATTTTAAAATTTCCTGAGTAATCTCATTTACCCATTCACTGCTGCCTTTCTTTTTTCATCAGTTTCACCACTTATCCAATCACATATGGCTTGGGTAGCAGATGGTGTCACTTTATGCTTCTGCCTATTTCTCAATTTGCTTCCTTGTTATACTTTCACCTATATTACCAAATGTCTGACTCTAAGGAATCACCATAATAAGTGAGCCTCCAAGACTCAGCGAATCATCGTCTTTGTTATTTCTGCTGTTTCTCCACTACTCTCACTCTATGTGGGGAATTGATGGCGTAGAATAGGGTTTTTATTGTTGTTGATGTTGTTGTTATTATTATTATTATTGTTTTTTTTTTTTAAGCATATGACATGCATTTAGTCTTCAGTATGTTTTGGATGAATAACCAGAGGAAACAGTATTTGTCATATACAGTAGGCTTAAATGTAATTCATTTGAAGAGGAAAGAATTTCAAAGACGATAGTTTTCCACTTCTTCATAGCTATAGAAAAAATTGCAAATAATAGCAAAAACTTTGCACTAGCAATTTGAAAGAAAACTACAATTCCTAAGTGGTCAAAAGTCTGATAGAGATGATGACACAAGGAGCATTCCAACTTTATAGTATTTTGATATTTAACTTGTAATTACTATTACAATATATAGTATTGTTTTACATGTATATTCGATAATGAAATCTCAATTTATTCTAATAATTTAACAGTTGCAAGTAACTAGTATGTAACAACTTTTAAATACTAGAGTCTTTCAATGGCTGATTCATGTTGATGTTTAGAAGAAACCATTGCAATTGTAAAGTGATTATTCTTCAATTAAAAAATAAATCATTTTAAAGACTATAAGGTGACATCAAAAATGATTAAAATTTTAAAATATAATTTAAATAAATTACAATAGGTATTAGAAGAGGACATTATAAAATATCATATAAATCATGATATTAAGTCATTGTGTATCACAAAAATATATTAAAATTTTTATAAAACCTGTGAGATACTGGCCATATAATTGAAAAGAGAGATGTGTTCACTCTTCTTATTCAGTCTTCTGTGAAGTAGCAGATCTAGCTCACATTTTCCTATATAACCCTGTCAGGATTAAGTATTTATATACTAAATCACAGCAAGACATTTTTACTGTAAGGAGACTCCTTTTTGGGAGAGTAAATTCATATTTCCTGTCATTCCATTATTAATAATCTAAAGTTCAGTATGAAAATCATAGAGCTATTTTCCCTATGTTCATAGACTGTAAACTTAATGTTGATACAGGCATTTATTATTTATAAGTTGCATGTATGCTCATGCATGCTATAAAATAATAAATGTACAGTAACACTGAATGCAGGTCAGGAAGCCACAGTTAGAACTGGTCAAGGAACAACAGACTGGTTCCAAATAGGAAAAGGAGTACATCAAGGCTGTATATTGTCACCTTGCTTATTTAACTTATATGCAGAGTACATCATCAGAAACTTTGGCTGGAAGAAGCACAAGCTGGAATCAAGATTGCCAGGAGAAATATCAATAACCTTGGATATGCAGATGACACCACCCTTATGGCAGAAGGTGAAGAGGAACTAAAAAGCCTCTTGATGAAAGTGAAAGAGGAGAGTGAAAAAGTTAAAGCTCAACATTCAGAAAACGAAGATCACGGCATCCAGTCCCATCACTTTATGGCAGATGGGGAAACAGTGGAAACAGTGGCTGACTTTATTTTTCTGGGCTCCAAAATCACTGCAGATGGTTATTGCAGCCATGAAATTAAAAGACGCTTACTCCTTGGAAGGAAAGTTATGACCAACCTAGATAGCATATTAAAAAGCAGAGACATTATTTTGCCAACAAAGATCCATCTAGTCAAGGCTCTGGTTTTTCGTAGTCATGTATGGGTGTGAGAGTTGGACTATAAAGAAAGCTGAGAGCCGAAGAATTGATGTTTTTGAATTGTGGTGTTGGAGAAGACTCTTGAAAGTACCTTGGACTGCACAGAGATCCAATCAGTCCATCCTAAAGGAGATCAGTCCTGGGTGTTCATTGGAAGGACTGATATTGAAGCTGAAACTCCAATACTTTGGCCACCTGATATGAAGAGCTGACTCATTGGAAAAGACCCTGATGTTGGGAGAGGTTGAGGGCAGGAGGAGAAGGGGACAACAGAGGATGAGATGATTTGGATGGCATCATTGACTCAATGGACATGGGTTTGGGTGGACTCGTGGAGTTGGTGATGGACATGGAGGCCTGACGTGCTGTAATTCATGGGGTCACAAAGAGTCGGACACGACTGAGTGACTGAGCTGAACAGAACTGAAATATATAAGAAAAAAAAAAGAATTTACTTAGAATTTTTGTTAGCTTTGGTTGTTAACACTTTATCTTAAGAGTACATTTTTATAAGATATTAACAAACAACATTTTAATATTTATTTTAAATCTTGCATTCCTCAGGGATCAACTGTTTACTGTAAGAAAAAACATGTTCAGTTTTGCTATCAATAATTAGAAAAAGTGAGTTATCTTGCTACCCTAAAAAAGTAAGCTTCTAAGGACCCTAAAGCTGTATAAAATTATGTGTATGGTTGCACATTTTTCTTTGGTGCTTCAGTTCACAAATTCCAGTCCCAAATTTGGATTTGTCACTTGCTGACACACACAGCTAAGAGAAATGACTTCCTGTGGAAAGGCTTCACATTTTGCAAGGAAAGTAAAACCAAGGTCTTATTCTATGGTCCTTGGAGAATATCCAGATAAAAAGTCCATTGGGATTTTTTTAAAAACAGTGAGAATAACCCCATCTTTATACAAATTGTGGTAATTTTTCTCAGTCCAACAGTTCAAAATTTCAATGAATTTGAATTATGTTAAATATATACATAGCACACACATATATTAGCCCTACAATTAGCCCAGTAAATTGTGAACTGCAAACTATTCAATCCCAAAATTTTAATATAGCCTCAGTGTTCTTAAAATATGTACTTAACTTATATATATTTTTAAATCCACACACTTGAACACCTTTCAAATGCGCTAGTTTACTTTTCTGCATTTGAGAGAAACAAATGATTTCAAATTATTGCAATTTTCTCCAAGAGTTTTGTTATCTAAAGTGTTAAGTATGAGAAATCTTTGTGTGTCTATACATAAATACATGTGTGTATATATATACACACACACACATATATACACATGATGAAAAATGATTAAATGTGTATCATAGGCATTCTATTTTTAATTAAGTTCCTAATTATATGTGAGTGTGAATCTGTCACTTTTCACTTATAGAAAGAGAAATTAGAAAATTTTATTATATAATATAATTAGTCCTCAGTCGTTGACAATTTATTCTATTGAGAAGCATGTTCTTTATTACTTTTATAGAGTAAAGCAAAAGTAACTCATGAAATGAATTCTGGCTGAAAAAGAAAATGCCTCTTATCCCAGCCTCCAGGAAATAATGAAAAATGATTAATTTAGTCAGCATTTCAAGATACACAAAAGTGTCCATATTTTGTACCAGGTTCAGTTCAGTTCAGTTCATTCGCTCAGTCATGTCTGATTCTTTGTGACCCCATGAATCGCAGCATGCCAGGCCTCCCTGTCCATCACCATCTCCCGGAGTTCATCCAGTCCCATGCCCATGGAGTCAGTGACGCCATCCAGCCATCTCATCCTCTCTTGCCCCCTTCTCCTCCTGCCCCCAATCCCTCCCAGCATCAGAGTCTTTTCCAATGAGTCAACTCTTCACATGAGGTGGCCAAAGTACTGGAGCTTCAGCTTTAGCATCATTCCTTCCAAAGAAATCCCAGGGCCAATCTCCTTCAGAATGGACTGGTTGGATCTCCTTGCAGTCCAAGGGACTCTCACTCAATGGAAATTCCAAAGGTGATTAACACTTTTATAAGAAAAAGGTCGATATCAGTACAGAAAGAGCATAGAATTCAGAATATGAGAGCCCCAAATTTGAGTTCTGTTTGCTCAAATGACAAGCTCCTTGACTTTGCAAAGTTTTAGTACTTTTAAAACTGAGTTACCTCTTCTGCTAAATAGAGACAATAGCATTAGGATTGTTAAGATTAAATGACATAAGCTTCTTATAAACAATATGAACTCAATAAATATACATTTCATAACCTTGCCCATATATAATTATTATGTTTTTGCATGACTAGGTCCATGGCTAAAAGTGTCCAATAAAAGTAATGTGTAATAGTATAAAGTTAGATATGTATAAAAACAAGTTTCCTCTAAAAGGATATTAAGTTTTAGGATAGGTTCTATTTAAAGAAACCACACATTTGTATATTCTAATCTTAGAGGTTTTTGACTCATTTACTTTGGTGTGAGAACTTGAAAATGACATTTTTAATTGATTCTGATGCTGATTTTATGGGAAATCAGATTTTGATGACCACTACTATTGATAAGAGCTGACCATTTCACAATAGGAAATACCTGTAAACTATGGGAGAAAAATAAAATGAAGAATTAAGGAGCTTTCCATTGTTAATTACTAATATTGGACATGTTTTTATTAAATAGTTCCATTGTCCCAAATACCAGTCAATGAAAATGTGTTTAAGAAACTTGGCATGATGATTTTGAGTGAAATAACCAGATAATATATAACTCAAGTCTAAATAAGAGGAAAATGAGTATAAATTCTTCTGGAGTTAAGCCAGGAAGACTTATTCAGGAAGTGCTATTCCCGAGGATTCTATATTGTGAGATAATTAGATGTTGCGTAGTCCTTCCACAGACTTTAGATTCTAGGGTGCTGAGTCATCTATACTGAGCAGACTGGAATGGAGAGGAGATGATCCCTTTTCCTTTTCTGGATAACATAGGGGGAAAGTACAACATTGATACTGGTAATAAAGTTTATTATTACCACATATTTATTCTGTTGACACAATCTGTTGAATTGAGGATTTACATTTAAATGTATTTCTATTTTTTCCTTTTACTGTTGAAAGTGACTACTTTTTCAAATTACACTTAACTACCATGATCTTCTTTTCTTGGAAGAGAAAAAGCATTTTAATGGCATTGAACAACAAACTGGGCTGCGTAAAGAATGAGGGGTATTTTTAAGTTCAGAGAAGTGACAATTGAAGTAAAACAATGTATCTCTGCACATATATGAAATTATTCACTTTCTTTGTAAAAGGAGTGCTATCCCTTTCTGCTGTCTATAATAGTACAGTCAACTTTTGTATACTTACTCTAATGCTATTTTATGAAATGAATAATGAAGCTGAAAGCCGGTGTGTATAGAATTATCTCTCTGTTAGTGTTTTATGTTTTTAGAATGCAAAATAAAACAAAAATGATATTAGTAGTGACTGACGTGCCAAGTAGCTTGTTTAAGCTTTTATAATTACTTTGAAATCCCTATAAAAGTAATAAACACAACGTTTATCAAAACTTTTTGTTTGTTTTTAATTTATTTTATCTTTGGCTGCCCTGGGTCTTCATTGCTGCCCATGGGGTTTCTCTGTTTGTGATGCAAGGGCTTCTCATTGAGGACGCCTCTCATTGCAGAGCATAGGCGCTATGGGGTGCAGGCTTTAGCAGTTGCGGTGTGTGGGCCGAGTAGCTGTGATGGAGGTGTGAGGGTTCAGGAGTTGCTGCTCAGCCGTCGTGGCCCACGGGCTTAGTTGTTTCCTGGCATATGGAGTCTTCCTGGACCAGGGATTGAACCTGTCTCCTCTGCATTGCAGGTGAATTCTTAATTGCTGGGCCATCAAGAAAGTCCTATCAAAACATTTTAAAGTGAAAACTAGGGTGTCATCTGCTAACCACACTAAATGTAAACTTAGGAATTCCTTTCAAATCACGTATTCTTGACTATAATCACATCAACTTTATTCTTTACTTTCTTAATACTGACTAGGGTATTGATCAAAAGATAATTTCCCCATCATTGTGAATAGGTAAATATAACGTTAAAGAATCAGAGCTTCCTTTCAGAAATATTGTAAGCTAATGTGAGAGGAATATGGTAAAATATGCTTCAAAATCAGTTGATAACAAGATATTTCTGGTAAAGAAAAATTGACATAAAGAATGACTTGACTCTTAAATATATTGAAAATTATTTGTTCCATTTTCCATGCATGTTTTAACTTATGTAAGAAATAAAACACATGCTTACATATTTAAAATACACTTCTTAACAATGATCTACATTATATATTCCAATCCCTGAAACAAGTATAAAATTTTAAAGCCCAGAGAAAAGTTTAACTCTGAATGGATAAGAAAGCTGTGGTACACATACACAATGGAGTATTACTCAGCTATTAAAAAGAATACATTTGAATCAGTTCTAATGAGGTGGATGATGCTGGAAGTGATTATACAGAGTGAAGTAAGCCAGAAAGAAAAACACCAATAAGTATACTTACACATATATATGGAATTTAGAATGATGGTAATGATAAACCTGTACGCAAGACAGCAAAAGAGACACAGATGTATAGAACGGCCTTTTGGACTCTGTAGGAGAGGGAGAGAGTGGGATGGGTTGGCAGAGTGGCAGTGTAACATGTGTGATATCATAAGTGAAACGAATTGCTAGTCCAGGTTTGATGCAGGATGCAGGCTGCTTGGGACTGATGCATGGGGATAATCCAGAGAGAGGGTGTGGGGCGGGAGGGGGGAGGTGGGGGTCAGGATTGGGAGTTCATGTACACTCGTGGCTGATTCATGTCAATGTGGAGCAAAACGAATACAGTATTGTAAAGCAAAACAAACTAAAAAATAAAAATTAATTAAAGAAAAAAAGTTGAAAGAATTGAGTTTTAAACAAATATTTCTAAGTCTACAAAATGACTACAGGAAGTTCTGTTTTTAAACAGATAAAGGTGATTTTGACTTCAAGAGGCAAATGTGGACATTAGAATATTAGAAAGAAAATACCCGACTTACAAACTGTTCTATTCGTAGCAGTATCTTTTTTGTTTTTGTTTTTACTTTTCACTGAGCTCTTGTCCTTACAATTTTCACCTCAAGCTTAATACCTAAGTATTTAGATGAATAATGATATTAGATGAAGAGGATTATGTAATTTATTAAACAACCAATGTATTTGGAAAGCCTATTAACCCACAACAAACTAAAGTCATGAGTTTCTAGAGGAATAATAATAAAAGATTTTAAAATATTATTTTAAAATTATATAAATCAGATTCATGTTTTATAATCTTTCTATAAAAGCAGAACAATCATATTTCTTTTTCAATTAAATAAGAGATGCGGATTCCATCCCTGGGTTGGGAAGATCCTCTGGAGGAAGGCATGGCAACTCACTCCAGTATTCTTGCCTGGAAAATCCCCACAGACAGAGGAGTCTAGCCAGCTATAGTCCACGAGGTCACAAAGAGTTGGACACGAATAAGTGACTTAGCATGCATGCTAGTTGATTTAAAATATTGTTAGTTTCAGGTATACAGCAAAGTGATTTAAATTTATGCACATATATATATTTATATTCTTTTTCAGATTCTTTTACTTTTTTTTTTGACAACTCGTTTTAGAAGTAGAACTTTGTCACTTCTACAAATCTTTAAAATAACCACTATCAGGAAAATAATAAAGATTATTTATACCTACCTTTTATTAAATGTTAACTAAGTGTCAGGCTATGTATTAAAAGTATTATAGATATGTATCACTTGTTCCTCATAACATATTTATCATATTTACAAGTAATTTTATAACTGAACCAAGTCTCACAGAGGTTAACTTGCTCAAATTCATACATTTAGCTGAGTAGTTTTATGCTGACTTCAGTGTTGTTTAATCATGATGTTCTGCTAACTTCCACATGCTGATATTTAAATTAATTCAGGTATATAGTTAAAACTAATAGTCCCTTTCCTTACTTGGTTAGAAAGTTTCATCAGTAAATTTACGTGCTGTTACCTCTCACCTGACAATTCTTTAAGTGCAAAATTTCTTCATACTTTCTAATTCCACTATCTGAATGATTTGGTCTACTACCTCTATTTAAAGCTTAACCTTGTAGGGTACACTCAACTGGAATTCCAATGCTAGGGTTAGATGTATCCTTTGGTGAGCATGTTATTATAGGTTTGTGTTCATAAAGGTAAATTGACTCGCTAGAGAAGGTTCTCTTCAAATGCATTGACTAAAGTCTAGTGTTTTTAGTAGCTACTTAGAGGTAGTTGCTTAGAAAATTGAATCAAATTCACACAGATAATGAAATATAGCCTCACCCTACTGGTTTTGTTTGCAATTATCCAGCTCTTTGCTGCCATGCAGATGGCCAGTAATTTTTCAACGTATTATTATTTTTTAACAGTTCTGTTGAAGTATACTTTACATACATTGCAAATATTTAACTATATAACTTGGTAGATTTTAGTATATGTTTATAAATGTGAAATCATCACCACAATCAAGACAATGAACTTATACACTCAAAGTTTCCTCATGCTCTTTGTAATGCTTCCTGCCCTGCTCTTTCATACCCCAGTGTCCACATTCACAAGCATCTGCTGATATGCTTTCTGTGCTTTAAGATAGTTTGCATTTCCTAGTTTTTATATAAATGCAATAATATGGTGCATATTCTTCTTGTCTGGCTTCTTTCATTCAAATAGAATAGGTTTAAGATTCATCCACGTTGCTGTGTTTATTAATATCCCCAGGTAGTTTGCCACTGTATGGATATGCCAGAACGTGCTACCTATATGTTCATATGTTGATGAGATTGGATTGTTTCCAGCTTAGAGTCAGTATTAATAAAGCTATTTTAAAAATTTGTGTGCATGTCTTTTCATGAAAGTTTTCTTTCCGTGCTTTTGGAAAATACCTAAAAGTCAAGTGGCTGATCATATGATAGGTGTAGGTTTAACTTTTTAGAGAAATTGTCAATCTTTTTCAAACTGTGCCATTTTACATTCCCAGTAGCAGTGATACAATCAGATTTTAAATTTTGGCGATTTTTTGTTTATCATTGTGTCATAGTGTTTTATTTTACTTTTAATTTGCATACCACTAACAGAAAGTTTCACAAAACCTCAGTGTATGTGCAGGCATGTCATTTAATGACTCTAGTTGGATTTGTGAGAAATATTGAAACAGTTGTCAAAGGAAGAATGCCAACTTGGAAAAAACCAGCAATTAGAAAAGCAATGGAGTCCTCTGGTTCCTTGCAAGGTGAGAGTGGGAGTAGCGGTTAATCCCTCTCTCCTACGGGTTGTGTGGACTTCTTCACAGGATACGTGGCACACTTGGAATGACTTCTAGCTCCTTGCCGGGTACCTCTCAGCTGCCCAGGCCAATTGTTCCTTCCTCATCTGTATTCAGAAAACTTATTTTATCCTCCCTGGGAGATTGTGCAATCTTTGAAGGCAAGCACAGAATGAAACCCATCACAGTATGGCCAGCGCCTCATCAGTATGTGACATAGGGCATCCACAGATGGTATGTTTACTGTTAGACCAGGCAGCGGTTTTCTTCATAGAGTGACAGATGCGTTAGATTGAGCACTTAAATATTCTGGTAAAGGGCACATATAAAAAAAATTCAGCTGGGTTTTTTTTTTTTTTTTTTACTGTAACATTCAGATCAGTTCAGTCACTCAGTTGTGTCCAACTCTTTGCAGCCCCATGGACTGCAGCACGCCAGGCCTCCCTATCCATCACCAACTCCCGGGGCTCGCTCAAACTCATGTCCGTCGAGTCAGTGATGCCATCCAATCATCTCATCCTTTATCATCCCCTTCTCCTCCCACCTTCAATCTTTCCCAGCATCAGAGGCTTTTCCAATGAGTCAGTTCTTTGCATCAGGTGACCAAAGTATTGGAACTTCAACATCAGTCCATCCAATGAATATTCAGGACTGATTTCCTTCAGGATAGACTGGTTTGATCTCCTTGAAGTCCAAGGAACTCTCAAGAGTCTTCTCCAACAGAACAGTTCAAAAGCATCCGTTTTTTGGTGCTCATCTTTCTTTATTGTCCAACTCTCATATCCATACTTGAATACTGGAAAAACTATAGCTTTGACTAGATGGACCTTTGTTGGCAAAGTAATATCTCTGCTTATTAACATGATGTCTAGATTTGTCCTAGCTTTTCTTCCATGGAGCAAACCTCTTTTAATTTCATGGCTGCAGTCACCATCTGCAGTGATTTTTGGAGCCCAAGAAAATAAAGTCTTTCACTGCTTCCATGGTTTCGCCGTCTATTTGCTATGAAGTGATATGACTGGATCCCATGATCTTCGTTTTTTGAATGTTGAGTTTTAATCCAGCTTTTTTGCTCTCCTCTTTCACTTTTATCAGGAGATGCTTTACTTCCTCTTCACTTTCTGCCATGAGTGGTTGTCATCTGCGTATCTGGGGTTATTATAACTCACTCTGTATCCCTAGTTTATTTTTCCATTGAACAAACATTGTGTGCCTTCTGCATGCCAGGTGCTATTCTTAGGTACGGGGATACAGAAACAAAACTGTCCCATCCCTGTTTTGGTGGATACTACATTCAAGAGGAAAGCAGACAGCGTGCAGGACAGATGCGTGTTCAGTGGTGGTGGTGCACAGGAGGAAGGAAGAGTGAAATGAGGGATACCATTACAGTGATCAGGGAAGACTTGTCTGCGGGAATCTGTGAGCCAAGACCTGCATGCAAGGGGGATGGAGTCATGCAGAGACGACAATGCTTATTTCAGGCAGTGGAACAAACAAAGGTCAAGGTCAGAGTCCAAAGCACGTATGATGTGTGTCAGCGAGAAGGAGGTGTGGTTGGAAGTGAATTAGCAAGGGGGAAGTCGGAGGAGGTGAGGTCAGGGAAGACAGCTCTGGCTAAATCGCCTGTCTCCTTGTAGACTTTGGAGAAGGATCTAGGTTTCTCTGGAGTGTTTTAAAAATATGCCTTAATTGATTTTTTAAAACTCCTTCTTTATGTGTGTGTATATATGTGTTCTATTGTGGGGCAGGGAGATGTCTTCAGGAAGAGAAGGAGCCAGCAAAGAAAAGACCGGGAAAGTTTTGCCATAAAAGCACATTAAAGATAGTGTTTTCAGAAAACGTAGCGTGATGCTACGTCAGATGCTTCCCCTTTTGTTTCTTTCACACTCTTAAAGCCTCTGTGTGTTCCCAGACTTGCAAATGCTGTCATTTTCTCCAAGCAGAAATAATTGTTATTTGCATTAAAATTATAATTATTTGTGGACATCTTCAGAGTATATTAGTATATTTTCCCTGTAAGAGGAATGGTTTAAAGGACTATGATGTGGGCCCTGGCCAGGAAAGGTTTGAAAACGGCCTTTCCCTTCCTTGATGGATGATTCAGTGTTGATGGACGCTGATATATAGAGTATGGATGGGTTCTGAATTAGGAAAAGTGAACTCTGTTTCCACTGTCACTTAGACCAGTTTCCTTCCACTATTTAAAATCACTGACTTTATTTTTTTTTATGATCTTTCATATCAGTTCATTGACTTGTAATCAATATAGCTCCAAGGAGCTTTTAGAAGATGACACTTTTTCTCCTGTTGAAAAGCAAAGCTATTTATCAAACAGATTATGTCCAGAAAGATGCCAGGTAAGCCTACAATTAGACAGAAGAGTGGACTGTTTGGGGTGGTGCCACTAAGAACTTTCTTTGATTTGCACTTTGTTTTATCCAAACCATTTATGTGAGTGCTGAGGAAACTGAGGCATGAAGGTTGGTCAGTGGCAGAGGGGAAGTTCAGAACCAGATATTTTCCCTTAACTCCCAGGGATGATTTTTCCTCTTTAGCCTCAAATTCCTCAGTTTCTATATCAGAAGATTTGATTTGAAGTATGTGTTTTATAATAATAGTCTACAATTATTTTGAGATAGAAGTCTAATTCTTTAGTATTTTATCTGCATTTGATATTACTACTAAATCATACTGTTAAAATAATTAAAAGAGTTTACTTTTGGCTCTAACTATGATTTTTGGGTGTATTGTAGTAGTCTTCACCCCATGGGCTTTTATCAGTCAAGATTGTTGGGGCCTACCAGATAAAAATCCAAAAGAACTGTATATTCTATTTGAGGTGATAGCTGATCTGGGCTTCCCTGGTGCCTTAGTAGTAAAGAATCTGCCTGCCGGAGTTTTAACCCTAGGTTGGAAAGATCCTCTGGAGGAGGAAACCACAACCCACTACCATATTCTTTCCTGGGAAATCCCATGGACAGAGCAGCTGGGAGGGTCTTAGTACATGGGGTTGCAAAAGAGTCGGACACAAGTGATGAAGTTGAGTTTTGTTTCCTAGGCTTATATGCCATCTGTGTATCTATTTTGATGAAGTGTTGGTTCACATATTTGGCCCACTTTAATTGGGTTGTTTTCTTACTATGGAATTTTGATTTCTTTACACATTTTAGATATTCCTTTAACGAGATATGCACCATACATATTTTATCCCACTATATAACATGTCTTTTCATTCTCTAATAGTGTGTTTCAAACAGCAGACTTCAGCAATACGTGAACCGTGAACTCCCTGATGTTCAAACTGGTTTTGAAAAGGCAGAGGAACCAGAGATCAAATTGCCAACATCCGCTGGATCATGGAAAAAGCAAGAGAGTTCCAGAAAAACATCTATTTCTGCTTTATTGACTGTACCAAAGCCTTTGACTGTGTGAATCACAATAAACTGTGGAAAATTCTGAAAGAGATGGGAATCCCAGACCACCTGACCTGCCTCTTGAGAAATCTGTATGCAGGTTAGGAAGCAACAGTTAGAACTGGACATGGAACAACAGACTGGTTCCAAATAGGAAAAGGAGTACGTCAAGGCTGTATATTGTCACCCTGCTTATGTAACTTATATGCAGAGTACATCATGAGAAACGCTGGATTAGAAGAAACACTGGATTAGAAACACTGGATTAGAAGAAACGCAGCATTAGAAGCTGGAATCAAGATTGCTGGGAGAAATATCAATAACCTCAGATATGCAGATGACACCACCCTTATGGCAGAAAGTGAGGAGTAGCTAAAAAGCCACTTGTTGAAAGTGAAAGAGGAGAGTGAAAAAGTTGGCTTAAAGCTCAACATTCAGAAAACGAAGATCATGGCATCTGGCCCCATCACTTCATGGGAAATAGATGGGGAAACAGTAGAAACAGTGTCAGACTTTATTTTTTTGGGCTCCAAAATCACTGCAGATGGTGACTGCAGCCATGAAATTAAAAGGCGCTTATTCCTTGGAAGAAAAGTTATGACCAACCTAGATAATATATTCAAAAGCAGAGACATTACTTTGCCGACTAAGGTCCATCTAGTCAAGGCTATGGTTTTTCCTGTGGTCATGTATGGATGTGAGAGTTGGACTGTGAAGAAGGCTGAGCACCAAAGAATTGATGCTTTTGAACTGTGGTGTTGGAGAAGACTCTTGAGAGTCCCTTGGACTGCAAGGAGATCCAACCAGTCCATTTTGAAGGAGATCAACCCTGGGATTTCTTTGGAAGGAAAGATGCTAAAACTGAAGCTCCAGTACTTTGGCCACCTGATGCGAAGAGATGGCTCATTGGAAAAGACCTGATGCTGGGAGGGATTGGGGGCAGGAGGAGAAGGGGACGACCGAGGATGAGATGGCTGGATGGCATCACGGACTCGATGGACGTGAGTCTGAGTGAACTCTGGGAGTTGGTGATGGACAGGGAGGCCTGGCGTGCTGCGATTCATGGGGTTGCAAAGAGTCAGACACGACTGAGCAACTGAACGGAACGGAATGGAACAGCAGAAGGTTTTAATCTTTATTACATCTGATAGATTATTAAAAGGATTCTGCTTTTGGTATCATATCCAAGTTTTCCGTCACCTAAATTCCCAAGATCTCCTATCTTTTCTTCTCCAAATGCTATAGTGAGGTTTAGATCCACGGCATATTTTGTGATGTATATGTACAGTGTATGAAGTGTGGATCAAAGTCCATTGTTTTCCATATGGATTTCCAGGTGTTTCAGTACATATTTATTTTTTTTTAATTAATTTTTATTTTTTAGTTTCTTTTGCTTTACAATACTGTATTCGTTTTGCTATACATTGACATGAATCAGCCACGAGTACATATTTCTTAAGCAATTTTTTACTCATTTAATTACCTGTATATTTTCCAAAAATTAGTTGTCCATATATGTGTGTGTCTATCTTTGAACTCTGTCCTATTTCATTGGTCTATCTTGATGCCCATAACACACTGATTTGAGTAATGCACTTATATATATATATATATATATATATATATATGTACATACACATATGTATATATAAAATTCAGGTAATTTGAGCCTTCTGACAATTTAAAATCAACTTAACAATTACTATAAACAGTCAGCTGTTTTTTTTTTTTTTGATGTATCTATATTGGATTCATAAACTGATCAGGAGAAAATTTACAACTTTATTAAAACTTCCAACTTCTTAACAAGGCCAATGACTCCATTTGTTTCTATCAACTTCTAATTTATCTCAGTAGCATTTTGTGGTTTTTAGTATAAAGATCTTATATATTTTTATCAAAATATTCATATTTTTGATAGTAAGCTGTATTTCTTTAATTTGACTCTCACTTGGTTATTCCCAGTATATAGGAAGGTAGTAGATACAACTTTGGTAAACAAACTTATTGATGATACTTCTTGTTTATATTCCATTAGGCCTTCTACATAGATGACGATGTCATCTGGGAACAAAGGCAGTTTTATCAGTGCTTCCTGTGCAGTTTGATGCCTTTAATTTATGTCTAGCCATATTGCACTGGCTGGGATCTCCCACACAATGTTTAATGGAAGTATTAACAGTTACTATCCGTTGCTTTTGGTAGTGTTGTTCTTGAACTTAGGGCTAAAGCATCAATGTTTCTCTTAAGTAGTGAGTTGTAGCTTTTTTGTAGATGGATTTACTCAGATTGAAGAATTTCCTTCCTGTTTCTAGTTTTGTTTGTTCATTTTCTTGGATGTTAGTTCTTGTCACCTGTTTCTTTTCTGTCTATTGAGATCATCATTTGTTTGTGTGTGTGTGTGTGTGTTCATATGATGGATTTAATTGATTTTTTTCAATGTGTAGCCCACCTTTATTACTGGGACAAACTCCATATCTTATTTTTCACTTTTATTGTTTCATATTTGTCTGGCTTAGTATGAGGTAAATGATGACTTTAAAGAATTATTGTGTAGTAATACAAATTTTAGGATATAATAGTTCTCCATATATGTTTTCTATAATTCACCAGTGTAGTATACTGGGCTTAAAGTTCTCTTTGTAGGAGAATTTATACAAAGTATTTTCTTTAATAAAATTCAACTCTTCACCATAGCTTTTTTTTTTCCCCTAGAGCAATTTTGTTATTCATGTCTTTGAAGGAATTAGTCATTCTCCTGTAAATCATCAATTTTAGTGGTGCAACCCTGTCTTAATATTAATGGTACCTTCTTCGTACTTTGATATCATCCTTTCCATTCATGTAATTAACAGTTTCTCTCTTATCTATTTTTTCCTCATCAGTCTCTCTAGAAGTGTATCACTTTATTGATCTTTTCAAGGAAACTGACATTGGCTTCACTTATTCTCTTTTCCATTTCAGTTTAATGACTTGTGCTCTCAATTTTATTTCCTTTCACTTATTTTGGGCTTAATTTTCCCTTTCTTTTCTAGTTTCCAAGGTTGAAGCAAAGGTTTTAAGTGGAAATCTTCTTTACTAGAATGCATTTTTAATGCCATAAACATCCTCTTATGTATTGCTTTAGTGGCATCCTATAAATTTTGATATGTTTATTTTCATTCAGTGAAAATCTTTGTAATTTCCTTTATCTATTTTGAACCATGGTTTATTTAAAAGTATATGTATAGATTTTAGATGTTTGATGATTTTGCATAATTCTGTGGTAAATTTCTAATTTAATTGCACTGAAGTCATTGAAAATCTTTCAATATTTTGAATCATTTAAGTAACTATTGAGTATTCTCATGCCTGTAATATAGTCTACCTTAGAAAAGGTTTTCAGTGCACTTAGAATGTCCTCTGTAGTTGTTTTCATTTGTTTATGCTTAGTTGCTCAGTCGCATGCCTGACACTTTGTGACCCCATGTATTGCAGCCCGCCAGACTCCTCCATCCAGGGGATTCTCCAGGGCAGAATACTGGAGTGGGTTGCCATGCCCTCCTCCAGGGGATCTTCCCAACCCAGGGGTCAAACCCAGGTCTCCCACACTGCAGGTAGATGCTTTACCATCTGAGCCACCAGGGAAGCCCCTGTATAGTTGTTTCATGGTAAGATATGGATCATATGAATCTTCTTTGCAGTGTTTTCCAACTCTTTTATTCTTGCCGATTTTCTATCTATATATCCTACCTCTTGTTGATAGAAGAATATGGATATCATCGACAAAATTGTGTATTTACCTATTTTTTAAAAATTCTATCAGTTTTTTATTTTGAATCTGTTATCAGGTTTAGGACTTTTGAAAGTGAAGTTGCTCAGCTGTGTCCGATTCTTTGCGACCCCGTAGACTGTAGCCTACCACACTCTGTCCATGGGATTTTCCAGGCAAGAGTACTGGAGTGGTTTGCCATTTCTTTCTCCAGGGGATCTTCTGGACCCAGGATCGAACCCAGGTTTCCCGCATTGTAGGCAGATGCTTTACCGTCTAAGGCACTAGGGAAGTCAGGATGAGAACTTTTAAGGCTTATGTATCCTCTTGAAGAATTGACTTTATATCATTATAAAGTAAGCTTTTTTAAAACAAATTGGAGTATACTTGCTTTAGAATGTTGTGTATAAAGCAAGTATACTCCAATTTGTTTAAAAAAAAAAAAAAGATGCTGTGAAAGTGCTGCACTCAATTTGGCAGCAAATCTGGAAAACTCAGCAGTGGCCACAGGACTGGAAAAGGTCAGTTTTCATCCCAATTCCAAAGAAAGGCAATGCCAAAGAATGCTCAAACTACCACACAATTGCACTCATCTCACATGCTAGTAAAGTAATGCTCAAAATTCTCCAAGCCAGACTTCAGCAATATGTGAACCATGAACTCCCTGATGTTCAAGCTGGTTTTAGAAAAGGCAGAGGAACCAGAGATCAAATTGCCAACATCCGCTGGATCATGGAAAAAGCAAGAGAGTTCCAGAAAAACATCTATTTCTGCTTTATTGATTATGCCAAAGCCTTTGACTGTGTGGATCACAGTAAACTGTGGAAAATTCTGAAAGAGATGGGAATACCAGACCACTTGACCTGCCTCTTGAGAAATCTGTATGCAGGTCAGGAAGCAACAGTTAGAACTGGACATGGAACAACAGACTGGTTCCAAATAGGAAAAGGAGTACGTCAAGGCTGTATATTGTCACCCTGCTTATTTAACTTATATGCAGAGTACATCATGAGAAATGCTGGACTGGAAGAAACACAAGCTGGAATCAAGATTGCTGGGAGAAATATCAATAATCTCAGATATGCAGATGACACCACCCTTATGGCAGAAAGTGAGGAGGAGCTAAAAAGCCTCTTGTTGAAAGTGAAAGAGGAGAGTGGAAAAGTTGGCTTAAAGCTCAACATTCAGAAAACGAAGATCATGGCATCTGGCCCCATCACTTCATGGGAAATAGATGGGGAAACAGTAGAAACAGTGTCAGACTTTGTTTTTTTGGGCTCCAAAATCACTGCAGATGGTGACTGCAGCCATGAAATTAAAAGGCGCTTACTCCTTGGAAGAAAAGTTATGACCAACCTAGATAGTATATTCAAAAGCAGAGACATTACTTTGCCGACTAAGGTCCGTCTAGTCAAGGCTATGGTTTTTCCTGTGGTCATGTATGGATGTGAGAGTTGGACTGTGAAGAAGGCTGAGCGCCGAAGAATTGATGCTTTTGAAGTGTGGTGTTGGAGAAGACTCTTGAGAGTCCCTTGGACTGCAAGGAGATCCAACCAGTCCATTCTGAAGGAGATCAGCCCTGGGATTTCTTTGGAAGGAATGATGCTAAAACTGAAGCTCCAGTACTTTGGTCACCTCATGCGAAGAGTTGACTCATTGGAAAAGACCCTGATGCTGGGAGGGATTGGGGGCAGGAGGAGAAAGGGACGACCGAGGATGAGATGGCTGGGTGGCATCATGGACTCGATGGACGTGAGTCTGAGTGAACTCTGGGAGTTGGTGATGGACAGGGAGGCCTGGCGTGCTGAGATTCATGGGGTCGCAAAGAGTTGGACACGACTGCGCGACTGAACTGAGAACGTTGCGTTAGTTTCTGCTGTACAGCACACTGAATTAGCTATATGTATACACATGTCCCCTCCCTCTTGAACTTCCCTCTCACCCCCACGCCCCATCTAGGTCACCACGGAGCTGAGATCCCTGCACCGCGCAGCAGGTTCCCACAGCCATCTGTCTTACACACAGCGATGCACACAGGCTGATACCAGCCTCCCAGTTCACCACCTCCCCCCTCACACACTTGTCCACACATCTGTGTTCTATGTCGACATTTCTTTTCCTGCCCCATGAGTAGGCTCATCTGTATCATTTGTCTACACATATGTGTTAAAATGTGATGTTTTTTCCTCCTTTTGACTTACCTCACTCTGTATAACAGCCTCTAGGTCCATTCACATCTCTACAAATGACCCCCTGTGATTCCTTTTATTTCTTAGTAATAGTCCATCTTTGCTCTGAAGTCAACAGTATCTAATCTGTAATATAGCTGCTCCAACTTTCCAACTTCCTTGAGACTATTGTTAAGTTCAAATGTATTTTCTCAACATTTTACTTTGAACCTATTTGCTTCTTTATATTGAGATATGTTTTCTTTATAGAAAACATGTAATTAGGTCTTGCTTTTTAATCCAAACTGACAATATTTGACTCTAAATTAGCAAGTCTAGTCCATTTAAGTAATGTGATCATTGATATGGGCAGGAGTAGATTTATCATCTTGGCTTTTTTTTTGAAAACATATGTCCATCTGTTCTCTTTTATTCCTTCCATCTTTTGTATTTTTATGATTGTTTGGGCTCCTTTGTTGACCAAATTGAGCTATAATTGTTTTGTTAATAACTAGTTTAGCATTTACAATATATATTTTTAACATCACGATTTGTCTACAAGTCATATTATCCCATTTCACCTCCAGTATACACTTCATATAGTATTATAATTCCATTTCCTTCCTCCAACCATTATGGTAATGTTTTCATGTATTTTGCTTACTCATATGTTATAAACCCCACAGTAAATACTACCCTTTTAAGGAACTTATTTTTAAAAGATAGTTAATGATAATAAATCACTTATGTAATCACGTATTTATTACTTCTGGTCCTCTTCAGCCTATCATGTTGATCCACATTTCTATCTGCTCTCATTTTTCTTTCTGCCTGAAATGCTTTGTTCAACACTTCTTAAAGTGTGAGTTTGATGGTAATGAATTTTTCAACTTTTGTATGTTTGAAAAATATTTATGAATATTTTGGAAAATTTCATTGGTCATAGAGTTCATGATTGGCATTGTTTTTCTTGTTTCCAGCTCTTTAACGATAGTCCTCCAGCTTGCACAGTTTCCAAGGAATCTGCTGGGATCCTCGCCTCTGGATTTGGATGTACTGTGTTTTCCTTCCTCTGGATGCTTTTGTATTGTCATGGTTTTCATGTTTTAAGTGCTTTGCTTACAATACACATTGCTGTAGTTCTCATCACGTTGCTTGCCCTCTCAATTTGCTGAAATTCTTTGAACTATAGGTTTATAGTTTCCATCAAATTGGGAATAATTCTGGCCATTATTTTTCAAAGATTATTATTTTTTCTTTCTCTCCTTTGGACTCACCAATTACATGTATGTTAGGCCTCTATGTCATTCAGTGTTTTCCCTTAGCCTATTAATGATTTTTAATTTCTCTCCTTTTCTGATGTTTAACTTGACCTTTTAACACATTTTCTACGTCTCTATATAAATTCTTTGTATATAGAGAATATACTTTTAATAATGTTTTTAATGTCCTTGTCTGTTAATTTAAATATCTAGTTAAATTCTGGGTGAGTTTCACATGATTGATTTTCCTTCTCAGTACTGGTCAATTTCTTTTTTTTAAATTCTTTGCTTTGCTGGCGATCTTTTATCAATCTTTCATCCTAATCTTTTTTTAATTAATTTATTTTCAGTTGAAAGATAATCGCTTTACAGAATTTTGTTGTTTTCTGTCAAACCTCAACATGAATCAGCAATAGGTGTACAAATATTCCCTCCCTGTTGAGCCTCCCTCCCATATCCCATCCCCCTTCCACCCCTTTAGGTTGATGCAGAGCCCCTGTTTGAGTTTCCTGAGTCATACAGCAAATTCCTGTTGGCTGTCTGTCTTACATATGCTAATGTAAGTTTCCATGTTACTCTTTCCATACATCTCACCCTCTCCTCATGTCCATAAGTCTATTATCTATGTCTATTTCTCCATTGTTGCCCTGCAGAAATAAATTTTTCAGTACCATTTTTCTAGATTCCATATATATGCATTAGAATATAGTATTTAACTTTCTCTTTCTGACTTACTTCACTCTGTATAATTGACTCTAGATTCATCCACCTCATTAGAACTGACTCAAATATGTTCCTTTTTATGGCTGAGTAATATTCTGTTGTATATACATACCACTACTTCTTTATCCATTCAGCTATCAATGGACATCTAGGTTGCTTCCATGTTCTAGCTATTGTAAATAGTGCTGCAGTGAACAATGGGATACATGTGTCTTTTTCAATTTTGGTTTCCTCAGAGTCTATGCCTAGGAGTGGAATTGCTGGGTCATATATAGAAGGCAATGGCACCCCACTCCAGTACTCTTGCCTGGAAAATCCCATGGATGGAGGAGCCTGGTAGTCTGCAGTCCATGGGGTCACTGGGAGTCAGACAGGACTGAGTGACTTCATTTTCACTTTTCATTTTCAGCATTGGAGAAGGAAATGGCAACCTGCTCCAGTACTCTTGCCTGGAGAATCCCAGGGATTGGGGAGCCTTGTGGGCTGCCATCTATGGGATAGCACAGAGTTGGACATGACTGAAGTGACTAGCAGCATGGTGTTTTTATTCCTAGTTTTTTAAGGAATCTCCATACTGTCTTCTATAATGGCTGTATCAATTTACATTCCCACCAACAGTGCAAGAACATTCCCTTTTCTCCACACCTGTCCCAGCATTTATTGTTTGTAGACATTTTGATAAGGGCCATTCTGACTGGTGTGCTGTGATATCTCATTGTTGTTTTGATTTGCATTTCTCTAATAATGAGCAATGTCAAGCATCTTTTCATGTGTTTGTTAGCCATCTGTATATCTTCTTTGGAGAAATGTCTGTTTAGGTCTTTCCCCCACTTTTTGATTGGGTTGTTTGTTTTTCTGGTATTGAGTTGTATAAGCTGCTTGTATATTTTGGAAATTAATCTTGTCAGTTGTTTCATTTGTTGTTATCTTCTCCCATTCTGAGGGTTGTCTTTTCACCTTGCTTAGAGTTTCCTTTGTTGTGTAAAATCTTTTAAGTTTAATCAGGTGCCACTTGTTTATTTTTGTTTTTATTTCGATTACCCTAGGAGGGACTCATAGAGGATCTTGTTTTGGTTTATGTTTGAGTGTTCTGCCTAGGTTTTCTTCTGAGTTTTATAGTTTGTGGTCTTACCTTTAGGTCTTTAATCTATTTTGAGTTTATCTTTGTTCATGGTGTTAAGAAGTGTTCTAACTTCCTTCTTTTACATGTAGCTGTCCAATTTTTCCAGCACCATTTATTGAAGAGGCTGTCTTTGCCCCATTGTATAGTCTTGCCTCTTTTGTCAAAAATAAGGTACCCATATGTGCATGGATTTATTTCTGGGCCTTCTATCTTGTTCCATTGGCCTATATTTCTGTTTTTGCCATACCATACTGTCTTGATAACTGTAGCTTTGTAGTCTAATCTGAAGTAAGGAACACTGATTCTTCATTTTCATTCTTCTTGATCAAGACTGCTTTGGTTATTCAGAGTCTTTTGTATTTCTATATGAATTGTGAAATTTATTATTCTAGTTCTGAGAAAAAAAAGCCATTGGTAAACTGATAGGGATAGCACTGAAGCTGTCAATTGAGTTTGGTAGTATAGTTATTTCCACAATATTGATCCTTCCTACCCAGGAACATGGACTATCTTTCCATCTGTTTATGTAATTTTTTATTTCTTTCATCAGTGTCTTGTAATTTTCTGTGTACAGTTCTTTTTTCTCCTTAGGTAAGTTTATTGCTAGATATTTTATCCTTTTTTTTTTTGCAATGGTGAAAGGAATTGATTCCTTAATTTCACTTTCTGATTTTTCATTGTTAGTATGTAGAAATGCAAGTGATTTCTGTGTGTTGATTTTGCATCCGGTGACTTTGCTAAATTCACTGATTAGCTCTAGTAATTTTCCGATAGTATCTTTAGGGTTTTCTATATATAGTATCGTAATCTGCAAACAGTGAGACATTTACTTCTTCTTTTCTGATCTGGATTCCTTTTATTTCTTTTTCTTCTCTGATTGCTGTAGCTAGAACTTTGAAAACTATATTGAATAATAGTGATGAGAATGGACCCCCTTGTCTTATTCCTGATCTTAGGGGGGATGCTTTCAGTTTTTCACCGAAGTGAATAATGCTTGCTGTGGGCTTATCATATATGGCCTTTACTATGTTCCTTCTACACCCATTTTCTAAAGTGTTTTTAATCGTTAGTGGGTGCTGAATTTTGTCAAAGGCTTTTTCTGCATCAATTGAGATTGTCATATGGTTTTCATCTTTCAATTTGTTAATGTCATGTATCACATTGATTGATTTGCATATATTGAAGAATCCATGCGTCCCTGGAATGAATCCAAATTGATCATGGTGTATCAGCTTTTTAATGTGTTGTTGAATACTGTTTGCAAAAATTTTGTTGAGAATTTTTGCATCTATGTTCATCAGTGATACTGACCTGTAGTTTTCTTCTCTTATTTTTTTTCATACTGTCTTTTTCTGGTTTTGGTATCTGAGTGATGGTGGCCTCCTATAAAGAGTTTGGAAATGTTCCTTCCTCTGCAATTTTTTGAAAGAGTTTTAGAGGTTAGGCATTAACTCTTCTTTAAATGTTTGATAGAATTATTCAATATCCTGGGCTTTTTCGGGGGGGAGGGGGGATTTTGACCATAGCTTCAATTTCAGTACTTGTAATTGGGCTGTTTGTGATTTCTATTTCTTCCTGGTTCAGTCTTGGAAGATTAACATTTCTAAGAATCTGTCCATTTCTTCTTGGTTATTGATTTTTTTTTTCTGTATAGTTGTTCATAATAGTCTCTTATATTCCTTTGTCTTTCTGCATTGTCTGTTGTAACCTCTCCTTTTTCATTTCTAATTTTGTTGATTTGATTCTCCTATCATTTTTTGTTGATGAATCTGACTAAAGGTTTGTCAATTTTGTTTATCTTCTGGAAGAACCAGTTTTTAGTTTTATTAACTTCATTATTGTTTATTTTATTTTATTTTCATTTATTTCTGCTCTGATTTTATGATTTCCTTCTGCTAATTTTGGGGGTTTTCTGTTCTTCTTTTTCCAGTTCTTTTAGATGTAAAATTAGATTGTCTATTTAATGTTTTACTTGTTTCTTTCTTGTTCCTTGAGGTAGGTCCATCTAGTCAAGGCTATGATTTTACCAGTAGTCATGTATGGATGTGAGAGTTGGACTATAAAGAAAGCTGAGCACCAAAGAATTGATGCTTTAGAACTGTGGTGTTGGAGAAGACTCTTGAGAGTCCCTTGGGCTGCAAGGAGATCCAACCAGTCCATCCTAAAGGAAATCAGTCCTGAAAATTCACTGAAAGGCCTGATGCTAAAGTTGAATCTCCAATACTCTGGCCACCTGATGCGAAGAACTGACTCACTCGAAAACTCCCTGATGCTGGGAAAGATTGAAGGTGGGAGGAGAAGGGGACAACAGAGGATTAGATGATTAGATGGCATCACCGACTCAATGGACACAGTTTGAGTAAACTCTGAGAGTTGATGATGGACAGGGAAGCCTGGCATGCTGTAGTCCATGGGGCCAAAGAGTCAAACATGACTGAGTAACTGAACTGAACAGAGGTTGGATTATATTGCTATAAAATTCCCTCATAGAACTACTTTTGCTGCAGCCCATATGTTTTGAGTCATCGTGTTTTCATCGTCATTTGTTTCCAGAAATTTTTTTATTTCCCTTTTGATTTCTTCAGTAACCTGTTCATTATTTAGAAACATATTGTTTAATCTCCATGTGTTTGTGTTTTTTTACAGTTTTTTTTTTCTGTAATTGATATCTAGTCTCAAAGCGTTGTTGTTGGTAAAGATGTTTGATATAATTTAAATTTTCTTAAATGTACTGTGGTTTGACTTGTGACCCAAGATGTGGTCTATCCTGGAGAATGTTCCATGTGCACTTGAGAAGAAGGTGTATTCTTCTGCATTTGGATGCACTGTCCCGAAGGTATCAGTGAGATCCATCTCATGGAATGTATCATTTAAGACTTGTGTTTCCTTGTTAATTTTCTGTTTTGGTGCTCTGTCCTTTGGTGTGAGTGGGGGTGTTAGAGTCTCCTACTATTACTGTGTTACTGTCAGTTTCTCCTTTTATGTCTGTTAGTGCTCATCTTTGGAGAAGGCAATGGCACCCCACTCCAGTACTGTTGCCTGGAAAATCCCATGGACGGAGAAGCCTGATAGGCTGCAGTCCATGGGGCCGCTAAGAGTCGGACATGACTGAGAGACTTCACTTTCACGTTTCACTTTCATGCACTAGAGAAGGAAATGGCACCCCACTCCAGTGCTCTTGCCTGGAGACTCCCAGGGACGGGGACCCTGGTGGGCTGCCGTCTCTGGGGTCGCACAGAGTCAGACACGACTGAAGCGACTCGGCAGCAGCAGCAGCAGTGCTCATCTTATGTATTGAGGTGCTCCTGTTGGGTGCATAGATATTTATAATTGTTATGTCTTCCTCTTGAATTGATCCCTTGATTCTTATATATGTCCTTTCTTATCTCTTTTAGTCTTCTTTATTTTAAGGTCTATTTTGTCTGATGTGAGGATTGCTACTCCAGCTTTCTTTTTGCTTCCCATTTGCATGGAATATATGTTTCCATTCTCTCACTTTCAGTCTATACATGTCTTTAGGTCTGAAGTGGGTTTCTTGTGCACAGAATATATATGGGTCTTACTTTTGTATCCATTCAGCCAATCTCTGTTTTTGGTTGGAGTGTTTAATCCATTTAGATTTAAAGTAATTATTGATATATATGTTCCTATTGGCATTTTATTAATTGTTTGGGGTTGATTTTTTAGATCTTTTTTATCTCTTTTATTTCTTAACTGTAGAAGTCCCTTTAACATTTGCTGTAAAACTAGTTTGGTGGTACTGAATTCTCTTAACTTTTGCTTGTCTGAAAAGCTTTTGATTTCTTCATCAATTTTAAATGAGATCCTTGCCAGATAGAGTAGTATTGGTTGTAGATTTTTCCCTTTCAACACTTTAAATATATCCTGCATTCCCTTCTGGCCTGCAGAGTTTCTGCTGAAAGATCAGCTGTTAAGTGGATGGGGTTTCCCTTGTATATTACTTGTTGTTTTTAATATTCTTTCTTTGTGTTTAATCTTTGTTAGTGTGATTAGTATGTGTCTTGGTGTGTTTCTCTTTGAGTTTATCCTGTACAGGACTCTGCACCTCCTGGACTTGATTATTTCCTTTTCCATGTTGGGGAAATTTTAAACTACAAACTCTTTGAAAATTTTCTCATACCTTTTCTTTTTCTCTTCTTCTTTTGGGACCCCGATAGTTCAAACACTGGTGCATTTGATATTGTTTCAGAGATATCTGGGACTATCCTCAGTTCTTTTCATTCTTTTTACTATTCTGCCCTTCAGAAGTTATTTCCACCATTTTACATTCCAGCTCACTGATTTGTTATTCTGCTTCAAATATTCTGCTATTGATTCCTTTTAGAGTACTTTTTTATTTCAGTAATTGTGCTGTTTGTCTCTGCATGTTTATTCTTAATTTTTCTAGATCTTTGTTAATTGATTCTTGCCTTTTCTCCATTGTGTTTTCAATGTTTTTGATCATCTTTACTATCATTATTCTGAATTATTTTTCAGGTAGTCTGCCTACTTTATTTTCATTTATTTGGTCTTCTGTGTTTCTAGTTTGTCCTTCATTTGTACAGAATTTCTCTGCCTTTTCATTATTTATTTTTCCAAACTTACTGTGTTTGAGATTTCTTTTTCCCAGGCTTCAAGGTTGAATTCCTTTTTCTTTTTGGTTTCTGCCCCCCCCCCCCAAGGTTGGTGAAGTGGTTTGTGTAAGCTTCATAAAGGGTGAGATTTATACTGTATTTTTTTTTCTTTTCTTTTGATGGACAAGGCTGAGTGAGGTCGTACTCCTGTCTGCTGATGATTGCATCTGTGGCTTTGTTTTGTTTGCTGTTTAGATGAGGCATCCTGCACAGGGTGTCACTGGTGGTGGGGTGACGCCAGGCCTTGTATCCAGGTGGTTTCCTGTGTGTGAGTTCTCACTATTTGATACCCCTAGGGCTAGTTCTCTGGTAGTCTAGGGACTTGAGTCAGTGCCCCCACTCCAAAGGCTCAGGGCTTGATCTCTTATAAGGAAAAAAGATTCCAGAAGTGGTTTGTTATGGCATTAAGAGACGTTAAAACACATACCCAAAAACAAGAAACCAAAGACAAGCCACAGGCAAATGGCAGTTACAAAATCAGGCAAATAGTGATTAAAATAATGAAATATACACATATAAATATACACCCATAAGCAAAATCAAACTGTCCAACAAAAATAAAGTACAATAGATTGACTCTGAAAACAAAAGAAACAAAAAATTATGTCTACCAGTTAAGAACAAAACTAACTGAAGGAAAAGCTAGAAAACAAAACTAAAGCAAGGTGCCAAGTGGGGAATAAAGCAGTGGAAAAAAAAAAAAAAAAACCCTAACAAGTGGGATGAGAGGAAAGGAAAGAAAGAATAGATATGCAAAGTTAAATAGAGGTAGATAAAGATTTAATACATTAAAAATTAACTGCAAGAACATTAGGAAAATAAAGGAATAAAAGTACAAAAAATACAAAAGTACAAAAATAATAATAGGTTAAAATTAAATATTATTAGAAAGAGAAAATGAAGAGGAACAAGAAGATTTAAAAAAAAAAAAAAAAGAAAACTCCACAGAACTGCAAAAGCCCAATGCAGAGGCAGAGGTTTATAACAGTACTAAAATGTTGACTGAAAAAAAAAAAATTCAAAAGCTTAATTAGCTTTCATAGTGCCAATAAAACTGACAACTACAACAGAGGAGGGAAAAATAAAATCCAATAAAATACAGAAGAAGTCAAAACATAAGAATAATAAATGTTTTCCTTGAGTCACTGCTGCCAGAGTCCTTTCCCTCCCTCTGCGTCACAGTCCACCTCACCTCCCTAGAATGCCCTCCAATTTTTTTGCTGGTCTCTGAACCTGCTCGGGGAAGCTCAGATTCTAATCTGGTCCTACTCCTGTGTGTTCTTGCCTCCAATGTCCATACCTATCAGAACTAGGGTGTTTTCTTTTCTGGGAGCTCTCAATGTCCTTTTATATTTTCCATAGACACAGAGTCTGCCTAGTTGATCCTGTGTATTTAATCTTCAGCTTGTGGGAAGGTTTTAGGTCTTCTTACTTAGCCACACTGCCCCTGGGTTTCAATTGTGGTTTTATTTACACCTCTGCATGTGGGTCATCCAGTGGGGTTTGCTCCTGAGGCTGCCCTGGAGGACTTGGGTCTGCCTGGATGGCCAGATATGGAGGTGGTGCAGCTGCTTGGATCACAGGGGTTCTGGCAGCACCGGGTACTCAGGGGAATTGGCAGCTAGGGCGCCAGCAAGAAGGGTATTTTCCCGGTTGGATCTTCCCTGTAGCTCAGACAGTAAAAAATCTGCCTGTAGTTCAGGAGACCCGGGTTTGATCCCTGGGTCTGGAAGATCCTCTGGAGAAAGGAATGGCAACTCACTCCAGTATTCTTGCCTGGAGAGTCCCATGGACAGAGGAGCCTTCAGGCCACGGTTTATGGGGTCACAAAGATTCGGACACAACTCAGTGACTAACACAACCCTACTACTACTAGAAGGGTATAACAACCAGCATTGGCCAATACACTCCAGGATTCTTGCCTGGAGAAACCCCCTGACAGAGAAGCCTGGCAGGCCACAGCCCACAGGGTTGCAAAGAGTGGACACAGCCAAAATGATCCCACGTGTATAGACGCAAGACTTTTTTTTTTTTTTTTTTTGCCTGTGGCAGCTCTTCCCTATGAGGGCTGAACATGAAAGTGGCACAGCTGCTTGGGTCATGGGGACCCTGGTGGCTCAAGTGTGCGGGGACACAGACTGCCTCAGCTGCAGGAGTTATGGCCCTTTCAGAGTCTCTTTTCACACTTACAGTAGCTGGTGACCAGAAGTCCTCTTTGGCTAATCTCTGTCCATATCTCTGCCCATTCAGGCACTTAGAGGACTCCCTTGCCTGTGGTCCTTCTCTGTTGTTTGGCATGTCAGACACATAGAGGGGCCCCCAGCACTTAGAGGGGGCCCTAGCCAGGGTTCTGCACTATAGATTGGCACATCAGTCACTTAAAGGGGCACCCTGGATGGGGCCCTGTAGTTCAGAGCGTCAGATGCTTGATGAGCCAGCCTCTCTATTGTTCAGCTGCAGATGCTGGCCTGTAAGGAGGGAGAGGCTCCGGTGATGGCTCACCCCCTACACCTGACTCAGCAGTATCGCCTTGCTTCCATGGCGGCCTGGCTTTCCTCCAGGGCCATTTCCCACCACAGTCTCCTCCCTCACCTCCTCTAGATCAGTCTCTCCACGGTCAAGAGCAGCGCTCGCCCTGGGATCACTCCACAATCCCTATACCGCAGCTCTCAGCTGCTGTGCCTTCTAGGGAACCTGCATCCCTGTCTGAGGTGTGTATGGCTGTGGCAAGGACTGTCTGATTCTCATTCCATTCAGGCTGCCACAGAGCAGCTGTCTCAGTCTGAGCCTTAAGCAGTTCTTCTCTGACTCAGACAGTTGCTCTGATTGGGGATGGGACCCCGGCTTCAGATCCCACACCCGCCAATGCAGATGCAGTCCTACCGAAACTCCTCTCTTTCCCCCTAGTCCCTTCACTCACTGAGTTTTGCACAGTTCTGAAAGAAATGGGAATACCAGCCCCCCGACCTGCCTCTTGAGAAATATATATGCAGGTCAGAAAGCAACAGTTAGAACTGGACATGGAGCAACAGACTGGTTCCAAATAGGAAAAGGAGTATATCAAGGCTGTATATTGTCATCCTGCTTATTTAACTTATTTGCAGAGTGCATCATGAGAAATGCTGGGCTGAATGAAGCACAAGCTGGAATCAAGATTGCTGAGAGAAATATCAATAACCTCAGATATGCAGATGACACCACCCTTATGGCAGAAAGTGAAGAAGAACTAAAGAACCTCTTGATGAAAGAGAAAGAGGAGAGTGAAAAAGATGGCTTAAAGCTCAACATCCATAAAACTAAGATCATGGCATCAGGTCCCATCACTTCATGACAAATAGACGGGGAAACAGTGGAAACAGTGTCAGACTTTATTTGGGGGGGCTCCAAAATCACTGCAGATAGTGACTGCAGCCATGAAATTAAAAGATGCTTACTCCTTGGAAGGAAAGTTATGACCAACCTAGATAGTATATTCAAAAGCAGAGACATTACTTTGTCAACAAAGGTCTGTCTAGTCAAGGCTATGGTTTTTCCTGTGGTCATGTATGGATGTGAGAGTTGGGCTATAAAGAAAGTTGAGCGCTGAAGAATTGTGTTAGAGAAGACTCTTGAGAGTCCTTTGGACAGCAAGGAGATCCAACCAGTCCATTCTAAGTAGATCAGCCCTGGGTGTTCTTTGAAAGGACTGATGCTAAAGTTGAAACTCCAGTACTTTGGCTACCTCACGTGAAGAGTTGACTCATTGGAAAAGACCCTGATGCTGGGAGGAATTGGGGGCAGGAGGAAAAGGGGACGACCGAGGATGAGATGGCTGGATGGCATCATGGACTCAATGGACGTGAGTCTGAGGAACTCAGGGAGTTGGTGATGCAGAGGGAGGCCTGGCGTGCTGCACTTCATGGGGTTGCAAAGAGTCGGACATGACTGAGAGACAGAACTGAATATATTCTTTTTCACTGGCCAGATACTCCTTTCTGCTCTCAGCTGTTCTGCATGCAGTTCCGTGTCAGAAGGTGTATTCCTAATGTATCCGTGGAGAGAGATATACTCCACTTCATCTACCTCTCCACGATCTTGCTTTCCATATCCTAATCTTTTATAATATATTTTGTCAATTTACCCTTTTACTTCCTGGCTTTTTTTCCTCTATCAATTTTTATGAATTTTGTTCTGAGATGTAAATTTCCTGAAAATTTTGTTTGATTCTTGCTTTGGGGTATAGTGCCAGAGTGGTGTTTGCTGCTGCTGCTGCTGCTAAGTCATTTCAGTCGTGTCCAACTCTGTGTGACCCCATAGACAGCAGCCCACCAGGCTCCCCCGTCACTGGTATTCTCCAGGCAAGAATATTGGAGTGGGTTGCCATTTCCTTCTCCAATGCATTAAAGTGAAAACTGAAAGTGAAGTCCCTCAGCTGTGTCCAACTCTTAGTGACCCCATGGACTGCAGCCCACCAGGTTCCTCCGTCCATGGGATTTTCCAGGCAAGAGCACTGGAGTGGGGTGCCATTGCCTTCTCTGAGAATGGTGTTTAGCCTAGCACTAATTATTCTCCATTCATGGCTCCCTCTTCTCCGTTCATGTATCCTTTTGTGTACCTCATTCACTGGCTCATGAATTATGAGGTTTTCTGGCTTATCAAATGGGGACAGACTATATTCTCAGGCCTATGTAAGCACTGGACAATCGTAACTTTAATCCTCTCATTTATTTACCTGTTGGGGGGTAATTTTCTCTCATGTACTCAATTCAATTAGTACTCTCTCAAATAATTGAGAGAAGTCCTGCATGTTTATCTAGATTTCTCTATCTGCATAAAATTTTATTCTCCTCTATATTTTTCTACAAACTCTTTGCCTTTCAGTAGAATCTTCACTCTTCCATCTCAAAAATTCTTCTCAGTTTCATATGAGTTTCCTGTTTCCTTACCTGGAAATTCAGGGCAATAAACTGGAGAGATCATAGTATCATTTCCTTCTCACATCTCAGTGATTATTCTCCTCTTTTGTCTTAGTTTTTTGGTTGTTTACAATGGGAAGATGAATCCTGTGCCATTTTCTGAGTTTTGGCTAGAAGCAATAGCCTGCAGTCTATTACTGAGAATCTGATTTGGTTATAAAAGTAATAATTATTAAAAACATTCCTCTTTGGTAAAACATATTGAAATATTGACACATTGGTATTAGAGTGTTTCAGAAAGCTGCAAAAATATTGTATTGCAGGCCTTCATTTGGGTTGAGTCACAGTCATTTTTATGCAAAATTACTAACTTTATGATATGCTTCTCAAAACTTTGTAGAGTGTTATGAGAAGTAAAATTTTGGCCCATAAACTGCAACTATTTGGAACTCTTCTTCTATGAAGCCTGATGTCACTCATATATCAGAAAAGAAACCCAGAACTCTGGCATGGTAAACATGTGTGAGACATTTTTATTTTTGGCCTGGACTCTTTGCAGATCATAAGATTTCTCTGAGTTTGTACTCTCAAATAAAAAATAAGCATGTGATCCAAAATACTATGAATGCTGCAATAGACTCCTATACAAAATAGGAGTTACAAACACTTTCCAAGTGAATATACTGAGAAGAAAGATAATTGGAGTAGTAAAATATTTAAGGACTTAGGATGAAGGATAGTGGGACTCATGTTAACACCGAGGGTTCACCTTGAAGTCCAGCTACTTTCAACACAGGAAAATCATCTTAATCCTGAAACACACAGAAAATACTCCAGAAATGGAAACAGCAAGAAAAAGAAAATAAATCTTAAAATAGCTTGAGTTGTATATGCACAGCTTTTGTTATAAATGTAATTATTACTGTAGGGAAAAACATTATGTAACAATACATTTAAAAATAATTTCACACGTTGTGGGTATGTCAGTATAAATACAAGTGCTTGAGAATGGCCTTATGTCTTTACTTTAAATACGATATTCAGTTTTGGTTTTATTGATAAGTAAAGCAAAGAGCAAAATGCATTTATTTAAGTAAAGTCAAGTTCATATAAGACATTTATTTCTTGATACTAAATATTTGTAGGAATTTATTTGCATGAAAATGTGTTATATATGTAATTTGAAAAACTTGATATAATACATATAATTCATCATGGAATAGGCAATAGAATTACCTTTGCAGTCTCAATGAAAAGAACGGCTTTCATTCGTCCTTTACTTTTTTAAAAAGTACAACGTTCCTTGGTATCCTCTTTCATTTTTTGACTTTGAAGTTAGAGGAATTTTCTTTATCAAATTAATAAAAACTGACAGCTAATCACAGTGTCCATTGTTAGAGGGGTAGAAAAATTAAGTGAAGATAAATTGATAAAATATATTTCAGAGGACTTTCCATTTTCTTATCTTTTAATGAACTTGATCATTTTAAAGCCCTTCCATCATTTTAGATATTCTTTTTTAAATATGGTAGGTCCTGAAGAAATTTCAACCTAATTTTGTTCCTCACTCTGCTCTTTGAGCCTGGAGATTGAAACTTTCTAGAAAGGCATCTTGGGGTTTATGAAGCTACATCTGGGAAAGTCTATGGCAAAACTTTGATCTCAGTAGGAAAAATAGGATCTCAGGGCCAAATTCTAGTAATCTGTGTTTATGTTTCTTTCCCCTATGGTTTAAAAACTCAGAATTTTTTAACATTCTCAAATTTGATACTTTTGTTAATTATTTAATTTGCATATATAGGAATTTTCTAGGTTAAAGTTAATATTAAATTTTGTACAATGTATTTTGTTGTGAATTTAAGATACCTGGTAATGAAGCTACCAGGGTCACCAAGGACTGTGATCTGTATCAATTCTTTTATATTCACCAATTTCTAATTTTTACTTCACCAGAGAAAATCCATGTTTCTATTATGTAATCATAGCATTTTTCTTTATACATACCTATGGTACAGGTGTATTACATGAATATAAGATTGATTTAAGCTTTATGTGAAGTTCAAGTTTGAAATGAATTTTAAGTATGAAATTGATAGGACTTGAATGCTTTTTTTAAAAAAGCTAAAACTACATTGTCTAATTCTTTGATTTGGTCTTAATGATGTGTTATGCAACTTATAACTCTGTCATAATAACTTTAAGACTGTGTCACTAAAATAAAACATCTTGTTAAAGACTATTTCATCCTGGCAAAAGTAAAGATGGAGCAAAGCTTAAAAAAAAAGTTAATAAAAAATTGTTTTTCTCTGTTTTGTAATTGGGAGAAAATGTCAATATGGCAAGTATTATTAATTTGTTTCCTTCTTTTAAGTTATTTCAGTATGCTTTTGGTTGGAAAACAATTAACTTTTTGTCTTCTCTGAACTTCTAACTACCAGTTGATGAAATAAGCTGTATATGGAAAACTACTCTGGACTACTCAAACCATCTATGTGTGATAACAAGGCATTTTGTAACAGTGTGGTTTGTTTTGTACAAGAGATACTGACATTTTAAATGAGGAAACCTCAAGGGATGGGATGAGATATACTAGAAATTCTTAAGGTTGGATCTCATCTACAGTTTCAAAGCATTGTTCTTACAACTCTATTCTTTTGCTCACATCTTTAAAGAATACAAAACTACAGAGAGCAAAGGATAAAATTTAATTTGTGCAGACTCTGATTTGGGGATGCTTAGTAAATAGCAAAGCAATGCTGTAACAGAAAAATAGAAAGTTTCAGTATCTTTTTCTCCAGGGGTCTCCAGAGAAGGTGAAGGTCATTGTTTAGTTGACATCTGAATTTATTATTTCCCCTTCCATTCTTTAGCACAACTGCTTAGTTGAATTTAAATCTAGGTGATTCTATTGTCCTGAACAGATAAACAAATACTGGAATTTTTCACATGCCTACAAAAGGTATATGCAGTATTTAATGGTTAAATAAATATGTGGTATTTGAAATTCATATGGGGTCCTGTACTCTGAGGTTTGTTTAATAATCAAAGAAAATCAGTGATAAAGAGAGCAATACATTGGGTGAATTGCTTATCAATTTTGTTAATAGAATTTAATGAAGGGAATTGGTTGTATAATATATTACATGTTTTTCTAATGAAAGTGGTTTTATCTGAGTAATTAAAGTTTGAGTTATCTATCACAATATGATGGATTATTTATCTCCTGAGTGTATACCAATTTATAAATCCAATTTCTATGCCTTAAACAGCTAAATTAGAAACATGGATTTTCTCTGGTGAAGTAAAAATTAGAAATTGGTGAATATAAAAGAATTGATACAGATCACAGTCCTTGGTGACCCTGGTAGCTTCATTACCAGCATACTGAAAAAGATGAGTCAGAAATGTATCCATGCCATTGGTTAATTTGGTATTTTTATATTAGAAACAATATTTAGACTTGATAGTAATTTCCATCCAATTATTTTACATATTTTTGGCAATTAGGTAAAATTTTCCTCTCGAACAAGTTTGTTCAAATATTTCAAAAGTTTTTCATTTTATTGATAAGGAGATCCTCTAAAGTTTAATATCTAAATTTTTTTCTGCTGAAAATTTCGATTCTTGAAGGTTATAGTGTCCGCCTGCATTTAGAACATAGAGCCATCAATGGTACTGCTGATGATCAGCGTTAGTTACTTTCTTAATTAGTGAAGTAACGGATTAAAATAGTGATCGGTTTCACTTTCATGCACTGGAGAAGGAAATGGCAACCCACTTCAGCGTTCTTGCCTGGAGAATCCCAGGGACAGGGGAGCCTGCTGGGCTGCCGTCTATGGGGTCGCACAGAGTCGGACACGACTGAAGCGACTTAGCAGCAGCGGCAGCAGCAGGTGATTTATTTATGCAAATAAGCCATGAAGAGGTTAATACCCATGATACATATATTGGAGATAGGTTAACTCTGATCTGATCATTGCTTCTCCCATTTTGTCATTACTCCTGGTCCTTACTTTTCTAAAATTGGTGCTTAGTCGCTCAGTTGCCTTTACGACCAGCTCCTCGTCCATGGATAGACGAGTCAAGAATACCGGAGTGGGTTGCCATTTCCTTCTCTCGGGGATCTTCCTGAACCAGATCTTCCCGACCCAGCAAACCCACCTACGTCTGCTGTACTGGCAGGAGGATTCTTTACCACTGAGCCACTGGGGCTTTCTTAGGCATAGGGGCTTTCTAAGCCCAAGGGAGCTTCTGGTGCTTTGATTTAGGTGGCCGGAAGCTACACCATAAACCAGAGCTTCTCAATATGTGTTGAATGACCAGTTTATATTTTACTTTTTTAAATTTCCAATCCATTGGAAACTGAAAGGAGATTTTTAAGGTAATTTAAGAATGAACAGAATAATCGCTTCAGTTTTTGTTCAAAAATAACCCAGTGATGTTACACTTTTCATGGCTTTAAATTATCTTTTAATGAAATAACTTTAACACTGCATTATTTTTTCTTTCCTTTGTTTCTTTTATTTATTTCAGTTACCTTAAAGCTTCAGTATTGTAAAATGATCCGAGCACATAACGTCCGCCACTTGTGATTTTGACAGCACACGAACAGGTCTATAACTTGTTCAATAAGACAAGCTCACTGATCCCATTTTAGGTTGTTGCACCAAAGTCAAATTGCTGTAGAAGAGGCTAAATACGTACTTTCAGTTTCTGTACTTAAGTCATCATGGACCAAAACCAAACAATTCATGATCACTAGGAGCAATCCTGAAGGACACTTTGTATAGCACTGTTCTAGGGAGCAATAGCTCTTAAAAGATTTGTATAAACTTCCGGGGAATCACAAGTTTGAAAGTAATATCCCTCTTCTGTGATCAATACAGAGAGGTTCATATGACCTTACAATGCCTCAACAAAAGTAGTTCATATATACCCCTTTTATGTGGATGTTTAAAACAATGAGCTTGCTTGTTAATTTATTGCTTGTTAAATTCACACCAGTGCTATTCGCACAAGACATTACTCTAAGTATATCTGAGTTTACTAATTCCAGTGCTAGAGTACAAATGCATCATAATAGAACGTGCTATTATTTGTCTCTTAATCTTTATCACCCCTCTTCAGCAAGAGCAAGGACAAGGATTAAGAAAGAAACCAATTAACATTATTAACTTTATGTTAATTAAAAGTAATACATCAAACAATGGGCATCAAAAGAACTGTCTCTAACTTTACCATGTTTGAGTTCCCTTTTATATGAAGATAAGAAGGACAGTTGAGAAGAAATGAGGATTCGTGGACATTTATTTTGTTAATGCTGGTTGCAAGAATCTCAGGAAATTGATAGACGTGAAACACACTAGATTCTGTCAGTTACACAAGATAAGCACACATCTTTTATTTAAAATGCCCATCCTAATGAAATCGTATTCCTTAATCTCTGAAAGAAATAAATGTTCACTCCAGTAGCTTTTCAAGATGAAGTATATACTTTTTGTCCAGTATTTCCTTTCTTGTGGTTCCATTCAATTACATCCCATTAGCAAGAGGTGAGGGAGAAGGCAATGGCACCCCACTCCAGCACTCTTGCCTGGAAAATCCCATGGGCGGAGGAGCCTGGTGGGCTGCAGTCCACGGGGTCGCTAGGAGTTGGACACGACTGAGCACCTTCACTGTCACTTTTTACTTTCATACACTGGAGAAAGAAATGTCAACCCACTCTAGTGTTCTTGCCTGGAGAATCCCAGGGACGGGGGAGCCTGGTGGGCTGCCGTCTATGGGGTCGCACAGAGTCGGACACGACTGAAGCGACTTAGCAGCAGTGCTAATTGCTTAGTCATGTCCAGCTCTTTGCAACCCCATGATCAGTAATCTGCGAAACTCCTCTGCCTGTGGAATTCTCCTGGCAAGAATGCTGGGGTGGGTTGTCATTCCTTCCTCCAGGGGATCTTCCCAACCCAGGGATTGAACCCAGGTCTACATTGGCAGGCAGGTTCTTTACCATCTGAGACACTAGGGAAGACCAAGTATATACTATATATACATAAAAACATGTTTCTCTCAATATAGAGAATATGTTCTCTAAGCCTGGTGGCTTAGGTGGTACGAATCTGCCTGCAATGAAGGAGACCCAGGCTCAACAGATATATACAGTTTAGATATGGACAAAAGTAAATATAGATGGACAAATAAAAACACTGATAGATATGATTGTAGATATTTAAACTGATAAACATTTTCTCCATGGTATAATAAACTATCATTTTGTTTAAATGATATTTAAAGAAACGTATATTACATCCAAGTGGAAAGCATGCCATATATGCAAGTGAGAAAACACAAAGAATTAAATTTTGAAATCCGACTCAAATGACTTTATCATGTACCAAGGATACAAGTAATTGTAAATCGTTAGTGAAGCAGGAAGAAAACAAGGACAGCTGCCCGTTGCTCTGCAGATTCTTCTTTGGTGCATCCAAATGCCCTGTGGCCAAACATATATATAGTCTCTAAACTCTGCATCTACTTTAAGACATAGGAGCTGTTTTGATCACGCAACATCTGCATTTTATAAACATGGCGTTACATAGCTTTTAGGACATTTTCCCAGAACCATGGTCTATCAATCTCTACATCCCAGGTTACCATAAGCTATCTTAGACAGATTTAGGTATATCCTACAAAAAGCATTCTGCAGAAAATCTCTTGCTAGTAAATATCATTAGTGTGTTTGTAATTTTGTGTAGATTTGTAAACATGTTATGTCATCTTCTTTTTTTCCCCAGAGGGAAATCCCCAGTAATGGGAAAGAAGGATTGCAGAATCTTCTTTTATGACTCTTGACTCTTTCGTTGTCATTGAAAAAGTAAGAAAAAAAATTGAATAAGATATATGAATTTTGGAAGATATTCAGTGAATGTCACTTAAATCTGTTTGGAAGGGATATGGAAATGATTGAGTAACTGAGCAACTTTCATTTCTGTTGATCAAATAAAGACTTGATTCTCTCTCTCATACAAACACACACATGCTCCCCACTATACCACTTCCAAATCATCTAAGATGAAGACATAATCTCAAAGGATGTAAAGTGTTCATTGCTCAGTCATATTCAACTCTTTGTGACCCAGGGACTGTAGCCTGCCAGGCTCCTCTGTTCATGGAATTCTCCAGGCAAGAATACTGAGTGGGTAGCCATTCCCTTCTCCAAGGGTCTTCTTGACTCAGGGATCGAACCTGGGTCTCCTGCATTGCAAGTGGATTCTTTACCATCTAAGCCAACAAGGAAGGTGATCCAATAAAGCTCTTTTAGGATGCATGTGAATAAACTAAGCAATGAATTAATATAAAAGTTGAATATCTTTATTTTGACTTTTGAAATGTGAATTTTTAACATTGTAACCAAGTAAGCTTGAGGTAAAAAGATGACTGGAGAATAACAGTGAAATTTACACATAGGTACTTAATTTGAAAGGAATTTTAAAACAATTTTATTAAAATATTTCTAACTTTAATTAATAGAAGTACTACATAGAATATTGAGAAATATCAAAAGATTATGACATTACATATATACTATCCCTTATACTTGATTTAAATTCTATATAAAGCTGATGAACTATTTTTTAAATCGTTTCCTGTAGAACTATTTTCCTTAAGATCTGATTAGAAATTCATCTGCATTACAATCACTTGGGGACAAGTAATAAAGTAATAAATATGTATATCTAAGTTCTAGATATATCGAATTAAGTGTCTCTTGTTGGATTTGGAAAACCTGTGTTTTAGCAAGCTTCAAATGTGATTTTACTTTTTGCAGTACAGAGCATGAGGTTCATGGGCTTTAATAATGGTAAATATGATAATATTATATTGCAAGCTAACAATATAAAAGTCTATTCCTGAGAACTGAATGAGGTAATTCATGTAAGCTGCTTATCATAGCATTTGGCCAGTAGTGGGTACTTAAAACATGTGTTCCTATATATGTTCTTTTCACCTTTTCATATTGTCCATGGGGTTCTCAAGACACAAATACTGAAGTGGTTTGCCAAATCCCTTCTCCAGCAGACTATGTTTTATCAGGCCCTGACTAGCAGGGACATGCCCTTCAGCCACTCTGACGGATTGATGTGGAAGTCCACACAGAAAACTGTACGAAAACAATCTTACTGAACCAGATTACTATGATGGTGTAGTTAGTAACCCAAAGCAAGACATTCTGGAGTGTGAAGTCAAGTGGGCCTTAGGAAGTACTGCTGTTAATAAAGCTAGCGGATATGATGGAATTCCAGTAGAGCTATTCCAAACCCTAAAGGATGATGCCATCAAGGTGTCGCATTCAATATGTCAGCAAATCTAGGAGACCCAGCAGTGGCCACAAGACTGGAAAAGGTCGATTCTCATCTCAGTTCCCAAGAGGGGTAGTACTAAAAAATGTGCTAACTATCAGGCAACTGAACACCTCTCATGCTAATAAGATCATGCTTAAAATTTTCCATGGGAGACTTCAGCATTATGTGAACCAAGAACTTCCAGATGTCCAAGCTGGGTTTAGAAAGAGAAGAAGAACCAAAGATCAAAATGCCAGCATTTACTGGATCATAGAGAAAACAAGAGAATTCAGAAAAACATCTAGCTCAGTTTCATTGACTACACTAAAGCCTTTGACTGTGTGGATCATAACAGATTGTGGAAAGCTCTTAAAGAGATGGAAATACCAGACCACCTTACCTGTCTCCTGAGAAATCTGTATGCGGGTCAAGAAGCAACAGTTAGAACCCTGTATGGAACAATTGATTGGTTCAAGATTGAGAAAGAAGTTCGACAAGGCTGTCTGCTGTCACCCTGTTGGTTTAATCTATCTGCTGAATCCATCATGAGAAATGCTAGGCTGGATGAGTTACAAGTTGAAATCAGGAAAGGTGGGAGAAACATCAACAACCTCAGATATGTGGATAATGCCACTCTGATGGCAGAAAGTGAAGAGAAACCAAAGAGCCTCTGATGACTGTGAAGGAGTACAGTGAAAAAGCTGGTTTAAAACCAAATATTAATTTTTAAAAAATAAAGAAAGAAAACTAAGATCATGGCATCCAGTCCTATAACTTCATGACAAACAGAAGGAGAAAAAGTGGAAGTAGTGACAGATATTCCTTTTCTTGGGCTCTAAATCACTGCAGATGGTGACTGCAGCCATGAAATCAGAAGACAATTGCTTCTTGACAGGTTCACTTTAGTTCAATTCAGTCACGTAGTCAGGTCCGACTCTTTGCAACCCCATGTACTGCAGCATGCCAGGCCTCCCTGTCCATCATCGATTCCTGGAGTTTACTTAAACTCTGGTCCATTGAGTCAGTGATACCATCCAACCATCTCATCCTCTGCCGTCCCCTTCTCCTCCCACCTTCAATCTTTCCCAGCATTAGGGTTTTTTCCAATGAGACAGTTCTTCACATCAGGTGGCCAAAGTATTGGAGTTTCAGCTTCAACATCAGTCCTTCTAATGAATGCCCAGGACTGATTTCCTTTAGGATGGACTGATTGGATCTCCTTGCAGTCCAAGGGACTCTCAAGAGTCTTCTCCAACACCACAGTTCAAAAGCATCAATTCTTTGGTGCTCAGCTTTCTTTATAGTCCAAAGTTCACATCCACACATGACTACTGGAAAAACCATAGCCTTAACTAGATGGACCTTTGATGGCAAAGTAATGTCTCTGCTTTGTAATATGTTGTCTAGGTTGGTCATAACTTTTCTTCCAAGGAGCAAGCATCTTTTTTTTTTTTTATTTTGGAGCAAGCATCTTTTAATTTCATGGCTGCAGTCACCATCTGCAGGGATTTTGGAGCCCACAAAAATAAAGCCTGTCACTGTTTCCACTGTTTCCCCATCTATTTGCCATGAAGTGATGGGACTGGATGCCATGATCTTAGTTTTCTGAATGTTGAGTTTTAAGCCAACTTTTTCACCCTCTTCTTTCATCAAGAGGCTCTTTAGTTCTTCACTTTCTGCCATAAGGGTGGTGTCATCTGCATATCTGAGGTTATTGATATTTCTCCTGGCAAGCTTGATTCCAGCTTGTGCGTCATCCAGTCCAGCATTTCTCATGATGTACTCTGCATCTAAGTTAAGTAAGCAAAGTGAATATATACAGCCTTGATGTACTCCTTTCCCAATTTGGAACCAGTCTGTGTTCCATGTCCAGTTCTAGCTGTTGCTTCCTGACTGCATACAAGATTTCTCAGGAGGTAGGTCAGGTGGTATGATTTTCCCACCTTTTTCAGAATTTTCCACACTTTGTGGTTATCCACACGGATAAGCTTCATAGGTAAGCTATGACAAACCTAGACAGCATATTGAGAAGCAGAGGCATTACTCTGTCAACAAAGGTCCATATAGTCAAATTATGGTCTTCCCAGTGGTCATATATAGTGTGAGAGCTGGACCATAAGCAAAGCAGAATGCAAAAGCATTGATGCCTTTGAATTGTGGTACTGGAGAAGACTCCTGAAAGCCCACTGGACAGCAATGAGATCAACCAGTCAATCGTAAATTAACCCTGATTACTCACTGGAAGGACTGATGCTGAAGCTGAAGCTCCCATCTGATGCTAAGAGCTGACTCACTGGAAAAGTCCCTGATGCTGGGAAAGATCAAGGGCAGAAGGAGAAGAGGGTATTAGAGGATGAGATGACTAGATGGCATCACTGATGCAATGGACATGAACTTGGGCAAACTTTGGGAGATGGTGAGGGACAGGGAGGCCTGGCATGCTGCAGTCCGTGGGGTTGCAAAGAGTTGGAAATGACTGGGCAACTGAACAACAACAATCCTTGTTCAAGCATTTGATCAGCCCCAAACTTGTTACTAGAACATTTTAAGAACTAAGAAACAGAACTGGAAAATGTACACAAAAGAAGCAAAAGTGATGAAGATACAGTTTCAAATGAAAAAAATCTCACAAGATTAAAACCATACAGCCAGGAAAGACGAAAAATAAGTGGGTACATAGGTTAAGATGTGCTGTGTAGGCAAAAGAGTCTCATTACCAAGAAATAACCAGGATACTGGGAAAGAGGATTATTTGTTGAAGTGGAAACATAAATTTAGAGCAAACAAAATAAACCCAGCATGGGTAAATATGTAGTATATATATTTACTGTGTTTAAATGTCAAAATATGAGATCACTTGAATGGAATTTTGTTAAATTTGTGGTTGCAGGATATGGGGAGGAATTTAAAAATACATGCTATGTGCCTTAAATTCTGAATAGGTCGGTATAATATAGGATGGAGGCATGGATGGATGGATGGAAGGATGAGTGGATAAGTATATACAGTGACTTAAATGGCACACATACCCTAAAAGGGAAATCTCAGCAAATTGGCAATAGTGTGTTTGAAACAATTCATAATCATGTTACTTCAAAAATCTATTTTCTAAACAAAACTCTTAAGTTCTCATTTTCTTTAACTTAATAAGCTATGGTTTTATAATTAAATAAAAGTTTTCCAGTCTATTACTGACATTTTTCCTTAAGGTTAGTGACTAGGAGGGTCTGGTCTTATTCTTCCCTTCAACTGGGCTAAATGTTGAGCAGGTTTCTTCTTGACTCCAGGTCCCTGACCTTTCTTTACTTTGAGCATTTACTTGAGGGAATTTGCAGTTGTAAATTCTTTCTCTGCCCTTTTGACATGTAAATCTCCCAGTCTCTTGCCAGTTTTAAAACTCAAGAATGTCTTTCTCAAGACCTGGAATCCATCCCTTTGAAATATAACCATTAAGAAAGATATAAAGTCTCTCTTCTGTAATCTCTGTGGGAAGATAAGACCCCAGTTTATTAGAAGTTGATTAAAAAATTCAGATCTGGTGATCACAGTGACCAAGCTTGCCTCAATGTCCCCTAGTTCTTTCCACTAAAGCATTTTAAAACTCTCCTCTCTCTTATATCACTGGAGTTGAGTTCAATCTCTCTCACTCCTATGTATTAAATAAATTGACACTGGATATTATTAATAGCATAACAGTTAGATATGGCATGATTTGCTTGTTTGACATCAAGTAGATCAAGTACAAGTTAACCTATCTAGTTATCTTAAACTAATAAAAATAATTAAAAAAATAAAAAAGGAATATGACCAATGTCATTTGTATATTGCCTATGTTTACAAGAGTTTGCTTTAATATGTGTAGTGTGGTCAGGTGAGTGCTAATCATTTTGTTTAATTTAAATACCATCACTTGAAATATAGGCGTATGTTACTTTCATATGTCAGTAGGACTTATCTAAATTTCAGGCTTGATTACTACTTTTATCCTCCAAAAGAATGATATATAATCCTGAATTCTGTGTAATTAGTATCAGGGGGTCTCCAACTTACTTCAGGTGAAGGAAAGAAAAAATTCTGCAGCTTTGTATCTGATTTTTCACTTTTGGAAAACTTTGAACTATTCTAAAAGCTGTACTATAGCTCATATCATTCTCTGATACCTGGAGCTATTAGATAAAATGATTAAATCCCCATCAATCACTCCCTGTGGCAGCAATAACAATGCTAGTGGAACAGAACATTGTTACAAGATTAGTGCCTCCTGCTTTGAGAGTAAACATCTCAGCTTTACCTCATTTATCTTTCATAACTTCCCTGCCTTTGACTCAGCATTTAGAAAGCATTGCAAGACTATTTTCTGATGATGTTCAATGTCATTGAAGTATTATATTTAGAGGTAATAAAAGTACATAATAATTGAGAGTCTTATTTAAGATTCTAAAATACTATGTGAGGAGCTTATTCAATTAGAAGCAGTTTGGGAAATTTTGAAATGGATTTTGATTAATCACTGTTATTTATGCATTGGAAGATTACTGGTAAATCCACAGAAGTCCTCTTAATCATAAAATAGGTCCAGATTTAGTCTGCTTCCTGGCGTCAGCTCCCGTGAAATATCTAACAATCTCTATATCATCTCATGTACTTTAACACAGAGCCGTAGCATTCTGGACAGGATTCAAAGAAATGGACACACACACACACAAACGATCACATTTTGTTTTTTAAAGGTGAATCTGCTGGCAAATATCACTCTGGGCAGTCAGAACAACTCAGAAAACAGGCTCGCCCAAGTACTTCTAGCAGAAAACAACTGAACCGAGGAACTTGGAAGGGGCAGCGAGTACAAGTTAGCACACGGCTCTCCACCTGTGGCTTTTGGACCTCACCACCCCCCGGTGTCAAAAAGCAGGAGCGGGTCAGGGCGCAGACACCACACCAGGTAGCTGGTACTGGCAACAGGCCGTACAGGCCAGTTCCGCAAGTGCTCACTTCTCTCAGAGCACTTCTGTCTTCAGGCCGCATCTGAAAATGCTATTAGCCACCCCACTGTCTGATTTTCACACAAGCGCATCTAACTGGGAGATTTTAATTTACATGCGCAATAGTATCTTATCTACATATTATGCTGGAATTTTTTTTTAACACTCTTGTTTTTGAACCAAAGGACAGTAGAACCAATCTGGGGAAGGCAATCCAATTGCTTTGCACAAAAGCCTACTAACCCATGCAGCAAGCTTTCCTGTTATTAACACAAGGTTTCAGAGGATGGAGAAAATGAACATTTCACTCCAGTGTTTTCTTACCTCAGAACAAATTTTCATGATCTCAGCTTCCTGACTGGGACTGTTTGCTGCATACCCATAAAAAAATACCCTCCACAGAATCAGAAACTCTGAAAATCAGGGCAGTAGTATCAAAACTAATAACCTCATGAAATATTGATGGAAAATACTGGATTCATAATTAGAAGGCTTAGGTTTCATCTGGACTTTACATTAACTTGTTTGGCCTAGACCAAATGCTCTTTAGAGCAAAATGTTCCTTGATTGAACTCATATTACTGTTACCTACTAAATTCTACTAAGGCCTGGAAGAATGCAGAGAGGTTAAAACCTGGTATGATTCTCTACTCTTAAAGACATTCCTATCTAGAGGTCAATATAGAATATGTAATCAATGATTCTATCAATGGAAATAAAAGCTTTTATGAATGATAAATTCAGGCTGAGATTTTAGGAAGTTTTTAAAATGGGGGTTACATTTTGTAAAAGGTCACAAGGACAGTAAGAGAGAACTCACTGATGAGAAAGTTAGCAAAATAAAGAAGCATAAAATGTCCCTTTTCTTTTTGAGCAGTTTACCCCCATTCCCTAAGCACTGAATATGGGACCACTTTACTCAATCTTTAATTCTCATGATAAGAATATTTCTACATCGTGGCTCTCCTGATGTCCCAAACTAGCTTACATTCCCATGCTAAAATTTTTGAAACATCATGTTTTTCCTTTCCTTTTTTCAAACTCTCATGTTTATGTATGTTTTAGTGTTTGGCATGTATTGGATCTTAAGCTCACTGAAGCCATGGATGAGACTTAAACTTAAAGCTCACTGGATCCCCAGCCCCTGAACAGCATGGCGTGTTTCATACTCTGCACTTAGATACTTAATTAAATATATGCAGAGGTAAATGAGCTCCCTCGCCCTGTACGGCAAGAGATTAGAGAAACAGACTGGTAGAGTGATGAGGGAAATGTGAAGAAGAAAAGAAGGATGTTGAAGAAATGTTACAAAGCATCCTATGATGTAAGTTAAGGGTTTTAGACTTCATTGAATAGGCAAACAGGACTTGCAAGACTGTTAAGCAGTAGGAAGTGATTCTATATGATATATGTTATAACTGGGTAGCTGGTGAGAAATGCACTGATTTATTAACTTCTTGGTATGTTCAAATTGAGGGAAATGACATTAATGGATGGTTGGCAGTTTCAGCATGTGGGAGAAGAGAATAAATTACTTCTGGAAGGGAATTCCTGGGTTTTTGGAAAAAATTACCATGGTGGGCCTTTTTTTAGACTAATTTAGACCAAGTGCCTGCCTATTATTCTTGGAGAAAAGTGAGATGTCACTATAAATCTGAATTCAGAAGCTAAAGACTGAGAGATATTAATGTGCTTTGTTGAGAAATATATATTAAATTTGTCTTAGGCAGTCTGTGCCCTTGAAGAATTAGGGATATATTTTTCATAACTATACACTAGGTCAGATATTACTTAAAATGTAATGTTGTAAAATTATTTAATGTAACAAAATCTTGACTCTGGGAAATTGCACTATTGATTACTCCATTTTATTCTGGCCCCTTGAAGTCAACCACTTTTTGGATGTGGATTATTTTTTCTGGAGTATACGAGTGTCCTCTCTTAAGATCCTTCTTCTGTAGAAGGTGAACACTTTCTGTGAGAAAGAGGGATGCTTTTGATTTTGAGGCCTGAATAATTTGGAAACTTGGTCTCTGAAAGTAAAGATACAACTGTTTTTTTATTGGTTTCTTGTTATATAGAAATCTAAGTGGATTTAGGAAGAAGTCCTGAGGCTTACTTATTAGGACATGTTAGCAAGAAGGGCCCCTGAATACAGTGTTAGCTGCAGTTCATTAATGCCTACAGTCTTGGTCTCTGTTGGGCTTTTGGGAAATTAAGGAAGTGGCTTGGGTCTACACTTGAACTAGAAACCAGGCCAAACGACTTGATGAGGTGGTTTGAGATTTTATGAAAAACAGTAAAAAACCCACACTGATTAGAAGTGATAGTGATATGAGTTTGGTTCTGTAACTAATGGAACATATCAGAGGAACTACCAGAAATTAATTATGAAACAAGACGAACCTCAAAGAACAAATGCATCTTCTGCTGATAAAGTACAGAGGCACAAAGCAGTTGTGGCTTCCTCACGCATACCTCCAACCGCTTCTCACCTGTCGCTTTGTCTTTAATCCTTACTAGTAAATGTGTATAGCCATGCATCTGATAATCCATCTATAGAGCTGCACTTTCTTTGAGATTCAGGAATGGTGGATGTTGCAATCAAGCTACTCGCCTGTGATGAAATTCACTCCCCTTACTCGATACACAAACACTGGAAATAGAGACACAAACAGGGAGACTATTGCATTGTCTTCAACAAGCCTTCTTTATGAAAAAATGCAGAAAATAAAGAAGAAAACACATGCATAAACACAATTTTAAGTGATTATAAAGTCTATGAAGAAGAGTGAAACAGGATGAGATCCATGAAACGGAGAGAGGTCTTCAATACAGAACATTCCTCTTCTCTGAGGACCAGCCATAAGAAGAAGTTTGGACTGAGTTTAAAATGTGATGAAAATGTTTCAAATGTGTTTGAAACAGAAGAATACAGTGACATTTGTCAAAAGTTCATCCAGGCTTTTGGGTGATGAATAAATACGCTGTAGAACACATGTGGAAACTGGTCAGTTTGAACTCTATGGCAGTCAATAAGGTAAGAATTGTTGCATCCTACAAGGTGCTAGTCATAATGGTAGTAAAGGATGATAGGTTTTGAAAATTATTTTGAAATTTGGATTTGTATTCACACACATACAGATTTTGAGCCAAAGTGGTTGAAATTATATATTATTTATCTTCCTTTTTAAACCACAAGCATTTGGATGGCAGTTAATTCATATAACTTTATTAAATTTATATAATTCAGGAGACATTCTTTTTAGTTTTTAATATTTTTTTCCTCTTTATAGCTTTTCTGCAAGCTATTTTTCTTTGTTTATTAAATGCCAATGTTACCTATGGTTGTGTTTTCAGCCCACATCCTCTTCTAACTGGAAGTAATTTTCTTGAAAAGCCTTATATAGATCCATAAATTCCATAACCACCAACTGCCCAAAGCTTCTAAAATCTGTGTGTTCTGCCAGGTTTCATTTCTGCATTCTATATGCTTATATCCAAATACCTACTTAGATCTTGCATTTTGTGCTGGCAATCCTCTTTCTGTCACTACACATCCAGCCCCCATTCCCTGGCAACCTATTCTGGGTCCTGGGAACTTATGTTTTGTGGAGGACTGGGCTCCCTTGCCTCCTGGCTTTCTGATGGGTTTGACCAATAAAATGCATTGTGAGAGACTGAGAAAGAAGAAAGAGAAGGGAATATCCTTTCTGAAAACTTCTCTGGAGATTTATTACTCCCTGCTGTGAAGAGATTCACCAGTAGCTGAATTCGTTAACTCCGTGGCCCCTGTGAGGCAGCATCACTTCTGGGACTGTATCTCCAACTGCATGCTGGTAAAATCTCCTTTCCTGTGCCCTTCAGGCCCACAAGATGATGGCGCTTTCCTGTGCCCTCTAATCCCTGAGTGCTTTACTTTCCCTGCTCGTCCCATTAATCGTGCCCATTTCTTTCTTAATAATCTCTTAATTAAATATTTTAATTACTCCTTAGAGAAATCATCAGCAAACACTCTTTAAGGTGTCAGATGTAACATTTCAGGCTTTGCAAGCCAAGAGTCAAAACTGACTATATTGTAAAACTTTTATATAAAAATACTCTGTGTTTTGTACTGCTCAAAATATAATAATGTCTCTTTATGCATGTATATACCTCCATGATAGGATCATAGGATTGTATTGCAAACAGTGACCCATGTATAATATCCTCCTTCTATAAGCTCCCCAACAACTAAGACAACTCTAGACACACAGTGGGACTGTAATATATGATTATAGAATTAACAAGTGAATGAATAGAATCCATGGTTTGCTAGGCTAGATCTCAACAACCCACAAAGGCAATGCTATAATTAAAAATATATATATCAAATGTTCATCCTTTATCTCAAAATTCAATCTACCATATTAATATAGATTGACTTATTTCCTGCAAACCCAGAAAAAAAAAAAAAATACTGCACACACAAAGAATGATGCAGTAAGGCTGAGACTCTCTAAAGGACTGTTTTCAGCAGTTTAAAAGAGGAAAGGGATCAATCAGACATGTAAGTTTGGAAGTGCCCCTTCTTTAAAGGCTACTTTGATCTTATGTAACTTGTGTTGATTATTCAACATAACCCTGTTTCTCAGCCAGTGCTTAGGAAGTGTCCTGGTTCCATCCCATCTGATCCTTGTCTGCTCTGTGACCTTGAGCAAATTTCTCTCTTCCACTTGCTTCTCTTCTTTTAAGTATGGGATGAGAAAAAAAAAGAAAGAAAGAAACCAACAGATCTTGTTTAACAGGATAAAGCTCTTAGCACTTTAACTGGTATAACTTAAGCTCCAAATATATTATCTCTTCATTATTGCATTAGTATTGCTCATTTTAATTAATATCACCAAGCACCTCCTGAGTGAGAGGATCTAAGCTCTGGAAATATAGAAACCTCACCTCAGTGTGTTAGCAAAAAAAAAGAAAAAGAATCTAAATAAAGAAGAGCATATTAGGATGGAAGCTATAATATAAGCAGATAAAAGAAGCACAATTAAAAAGTTGTGAATGTGGTATAGGTTTTCAAGAGGTTCCTAAAAGAAGAATATGAGCTCAGGTGGAAACAAAAATAGCATTTGAAGCAATAGCATGATGTGCAAATACATTTATTAAAGCCTGATAAAGAGAAAAAAAAAAGTAAAAAGGAGCCAGAGGTTAGAGTACCAAGGTAAACTTCTACTTGGTTAAGCGGGGTTTGCTTTATCTAGGACATCTCTTACTGTGAGACTGGCTTATTCCTCCAAGCACTACTTTATCTTTACTATCAAACCTCATACCGTATGGAAGTTGCCAACAAACTCAAGAAAAGGGACTGGGTTATTTTCAGTGCTGTAACCTCAAAACCCAGCATATAATAGGTGATCAATAAACATTTCAGTTGATGCCAAGCATCTCAAAGGGAAAGTTTTAAAACACCTAATAAGAAATAACACCTAGTAAGAAATAACACTCAGGTAGAGAGAAAAGTCTTCATGTATAATTCATTTTTGAAGAAGATGCAAATAGCATTATTGTATGTATTGTGGTAAAAGGGAGAATTAATGATTACTTTAAAGCAGGGCTTAAAATGAATGACTTCAAGGGGTTGGAGGTAATGTGCCTTAAAGTAAGATAATGTTTTGCTTTGGTTTCTGTCAATCTGAAAATGACTATGAGTGTATATATGCCAATTAGTTTGTCTGGAGGTAGAAAAGAATTCGAGTTTGGATACAATTTACTTACTCAATTCAGTAGCTCAGTTGTGTCCGACTCTCTGCGACCCCATGGACTGCAGCACGCCAGGCCTCCCTGTCCATCACCAGCTCCCAGAGTTTACCCAAACTCATGTCCATTGCATTGGTGGTGCCATCAAACCATCTCATCCTCTGCTGTCCCCTTCTCCTCTCATCTTCAATCTTTCCCATCATCAGGGTCTTTTCAAATGAGTCAGTTCTTTGTGTCAGGTGGCCAAAGTATTGGAGTTTCAGCTTCAACATCAGTCCTTCCAATGAACGCTCAGGACTGATGTCCTTTAGGATGGACTGGTTGGATCTCCTTGCAGCCAAGGGACTCTCAAGAGTCTTATCCAACACCACAGTTCAAAAGCATCAATTGGCGCTCACTCACTTACTACATTACTTACTAGGATATATCATATTATAATTCATGATATTTCTCAGAATGTGTATAAATGAGATTTTTTAATATGTTGGATCCTCTGAGAATACAGATATTTAAAGAATGGATGGCAAAAAGAAATGTGGGGAAATGGCTAAAGTTGTTAAGCCTTTTTATATTCCAGATACTGAAATAATTAAGCTATATGATCCGATTTTAACATTCTACATATATTATTGTAAAGATGATGAAATTCAGAGTTAGAAACATTTGAATAACTTACCTTAAAGTAAAAGTGAAGCTGCTCAATCGTGTCTTGACTCTTTGCAACCCCATGGACTGTAGCCTGCACCAGGCTCCTCTGTCCATGGAATTTTCCAGGCAAGAATACTGGAGTGGGTTGCCATGTCTTTCTCGAGGTGTTCTTCCCGACCCAGTGATAGAACCCCAGTCTGCTGCACTGCAGGCAAACACTTTATCCTCTGAGCCACCTTAAGGGAATGGCTGATCCTGGCCTCAAAAGATAGACTCTATGAACCTGAAACTGTTCTTAACCCATTCATGCTGCCCATGGATTTCTGTTATAAAATGAAGATGTTGTATCAGACATTTTCCATAAATTTTTCATAAATTTTATAATTGCCGGCAATGTACGCTCTTAATTATATAGTGCTGCTGTTGTTCAGCCCCTCAGTCATGTCCAACCCTTGCCACCCCAGGGACCGCAGCCTGCCAGGCTCAACATATATGGCTTATCTGTGTCACATACAAAAGACTTGTATATGTTAATCCTTATTAATTCTCACGAGCCTGTAAGATAATTGACACTATTGTTCCCGTTTAAAATTTGCCAGAACTGAGGCCTAAGGATACCTGGGGACCTGACCTAGCCCTCTTAGGCAGGAGCTATCGGAGCCAGGGTTGGCACTCAAGGTGTGCTGCCATACAGCCCGCGCTCTCAACTGAAACCTTTACTAACATTCTGCTTTGGCAATACCTACTTCAGACGTGTTCAAGCTCTTCATCTTGCTAAGTCGTGAGTGCAGTAGGAAACAAATCTTAGAACAGGAAATTTCTAGGCCTTGGGAAAAAAAAAATAGAAAATGAGAGTTAGAAAGCATTCAGAGTAAAAATCCTATACATGTCCCTAGATTTGCTGTAACTGAAAGCTTAGCGGTCTACACTGCCATGCTCTTAGATTGTGGGGTCATTATATATGTGTGTATGTGTAGGCAATTCTAAAGCTTTATTTTCTGGTGTTTTGTGTGTTTATGTTCTTCACAAATATTTTGAAATAATTTAAATATTTACTTCAATCTTGAATAATAATTCAGAAAAATTTTGTGTGTACAGTCATTAAAATTCTGACTGTTGTCAATAACATAGCTACTTTTTTGAAACTAAAAGGGTACACGAGCAAAGTGGCCTTGAAAGTTGGGTATTATATGAAGTACATTGTTAATGGATAAAAAGAATTTTACTTTGAGCAATTACTATCAGTGTGAGGATTCTACTACATAGGAGCAGTATTTCAATCAAATTTTTCATACCCATAGTAATGTAAATGCAGTTTCTCCTGACAAATATATAGTTTATCACAGTTAGTAATTTATCACAGTGTATCAAGGCTTGAGGATTATTTATGGTTTTTACAATTTAGTTATAAGGTATTTGATATGTAAAGTACAGAAACAATATAACAGGAAATGATGACTCTATCCTTTGCATTGAAAATACACAATATCGAAAAAGATCCTAAAATGTTTTCCTTCCTGAAATATAAAGAACCATTTTACTTTCATCAAATTTCTGAAGAAAACTTATATTTTTGTATTTAAAAAAATTAAAAATCTCTACCTTACTGAAACCTGATGTATGGGCATATAAGTTGAGAACATCAAGTACTATGAAGTAAAGTGCACATTTAGGAAACAGGGACTTGAGTCACCTTTTGCCTTTTTTCATGAGATTAGATGTATTAGATGGAAAAGACTGTCCAAACTGTCATTTGGATACTATGCTGAAGTACTTTCTCTTAGAAGCAACACCAAATATAGAAGACTAGCATAAAGAACAGTATTTATAGTATTTACTAAAATATCTCCAATAGAATAGCTACATTTAGACAGTGTCTTACATATGAGATATAAATAAATATCAGAAGGTATATCCGTTATACTCTTGATTTTCTTACGAGAAGAGACTTGGAAGAGACTTGGATGATACATGAGGGAAAGGAATTTTTCATACTGAGAGGAAAGATTGAAAGAATTTAATTGGGGGAGGGCATTTTAGTTTTCTATTACTGTATAACAAATTTACCACAAGTTTAGCTGCTTAAATAATATCCAATATCCATTTATTTATATCACAGTTCTGTGGTCTGAAGTCTGGGTGAGGTTGGCTGCTTCCTTTGCATGGAATCTCTAAAGACCAGACTGAAGATGTTGGCCTAGATGGGTTCTTTTTTGGAGGCACTTGGGAGAAATTCTCTTCCAAACTGATGCAAATTGTTAGCAAAATGTTTCTTTATATTTGTAGGACTGGGCTCTCTGTTTCCTTGCTGTCAGCCAGAGACCTCTCAGCAAATAGAGACTGCCTACCTTCCTTGGCATGTGTCCCCTTTCATCTGTATTTCTATAAAATCTGGGTGAGATATTTCTCTTGCCTCAAAATCCTTCAGATATCCTCTTCTCTGAACTAACTGGAGAAAATTCAATGCTTCTAAAGGGGCCTGTGTGATTAGATCAGTCTCACTTAGCAACTCTATCTTAAGGTTAAAAGTGAAAGTGAAGTTGCTCAGTCATGTCAACACTTTGTGACCCCATGGACTGTAGCCCGCCAGGCTCCTCCCTCCATGGGATTCTCTAGGCAAGAGTACTAGAGTGGATTGCCATTTCCTTCTCCAGGGGATCTTCCTGACCCAGCGATTCAGCCCAGGTCTCCAGCATTGCAGGCAGACACTTTACTGTCTGAGCCATCAGAGAAGCCAAAACTACATTATAAAACCTGTTATTAAGGGAGTGATAGGTCGGCTGCCGTCTTTGGGGTCACACACGACTGAAGCGACTCAGCAGCAGCAGCTCATCTATTCATACATATCTGGGATTAGGGTGTGGAATCCTAACAGGACCTGTCTTTTTTTATTTTTTAAGAATTCTGCCAACAACAGGACCTGTTGGTAGGGTCCTCAAATGATGTAATGGCTGACCAAGAAGGAAGACAGGCCTTCAATAGACCGTTGTGTGGGAAGTATTCTAGGTTAAGGAAAAAACACGGAAATGCCTGGCTCTAGTAGTAAGAGTATTAGTCGCTTAGTCATATCCCACTCTTTGTGACTGCATGGACTGTAGTCTGCCAGAGTCCTCTGTCCATGGGATTCTCCAGGTAAGAACACTAGAGTGGGTTGCCACTCACCTCTCCAGAGGATCTTTCTGACCTAGGGGTAGAACCCAGGTTTCCTGCACTGCAGAAAGATTCTTTGCTGTCTGAGCTACAGGGAAGTCCTGAGAATGTACCAAGCGTATTTAGAAAATAGATATTGCAGAATGATACAGAACATGCACATTGAAGCTAGAAATAGGATTATGGGATAAAATATGATAAGGATCAAATTTCTGAGTGCTTCTGTGAGCTTCCGAAGTTTGTTCACTATTTGGAATAAAAGAAGATAAAATATGTGAATATTCGCAGATAGCCATTTTTAGTAATGAATGAATATTTAAATGAATAAGTGCATTCCTCCATGAACTGTTTAGTACTGACATTTTTTTTTAATTAAAGTATAAGTTTAGATATAGCACAAGAAGGCAAAGTGTCACATATACCTATTAAAAAGCAAGAAGCAAAAGTTTCTTAAATATTTTACTTGGAATTTCTAGATTAATAGACTTAGTAATATTAGTCCACACCATTCAGTAACAGTGAAAACAGATATAGTACCTCAAAAATAATTTACTTTATTTCAAATTCCTTTCCTACATCAGGGATGTTGTCTTTTATCAAAAGATATTTTAAACTAGATGATTCAATTCTTCATAAGTTATAGAAAATTAACCTCTGCTTCTACTCTAGAAAAAAAAAAAACTAGAAACAAAAAGAGAAATGAAGAGCCTTTTGATGAAAAAAATATATAAACATAGTGCTACTGTGATATATATGAAGATGGGGTACGAGCAGAGAGGGGGATATGGGAATAGCATGAACCAAGTACTGAAATAGAAATGGTAAGAGTAGGTAACAGGAGACATATGAGGAATATGTACATAGTCTTTCATTAAAGAAGAGATGAGAATTATCTTCAAAAATTTTCCCCAAAATTTAGATGAATTGTTGGAAAAATCACTTAAAAAATTGCAAAAAATATTAAACAAGCTGTCAGTGCTCAAGAAGATTGGGAACAGACAAACATGAGGGCCAAATGGAACTATAGAAAATAAAATGCATCATAAAAAGGCAACCATAAGCCCACAGAGCAGACTTCAGAAAACTGGGCAAAATAAAGAATGAAAAAGTGAACTGCTTGGAGAAAGCAAAAGATGTTAGAAGAGAGAAAAAGTGGATCTAGCACTTGCATAATTTGCATTTCTGAAAATAAAACTGCTATTAAAAAACTAAAATATATAATTCAAGAAAATTTGAAAGAAAATAATAAGGATAGTCCCCAGGAGAAGGAAATGGCAACCCTCTCCAGTATTCTTGCCTGGAGAATTCCATGGTCAGAGGAGCCTGGCAGGTTAGAGTCCATGGGGTCACAAAGATTTGGACATGGCTGAAGCGACTAAACCAAAGAGCGATCCTATCTCCTGAATCACATATGACTCTAGAAATATGAACACAATTAATACAAAGTGATGACCTTGTGAGTTTACCTCAATTTACAGATAATGGGCTTTCCTGGGTCAGGGTCGTGGGGTGGGTCTGAAGATAAAGAATCTGCCTGCAATGCAGGATCCCAGAGTTCCATCCCTGGATCAGAAAGATCCTCTGGAGGAGGGCATGGCAACCCACTCTAGTATTCTTTCCTGGAGAATCCGCATGGGCAGAGGGGCCTGCAACCTAAAGTCCCTGGGGTTGTAAAGATTCAGATATAACTGAAGCTGCTTAGGAGGTACACGCAAAAATAAAGAATACTTTCTGCAATTAATTAAAACAGAATCTAGAATACTTTCTGCAATTTAGAACAAAGGAAGAACAGATGAGCTTATAAATCTTTTCCTTAGAATGTGAAAGTGAAGTTTGCTTAGTCCTGTCAGACTCTTTGCGACCCCATGGACTGTACAGTGCATGGAATTCTCCAGGTCAGAATACTGGAGTAGGTAGGCTTTCCCTTCTCCAGAATATCTTCCCAACCCAGGGATTGAACCCAGGTCTCCTGCATTGCTGGCAGATTCTTTACCAGCTGAGCCACAAGGGAAGCCCCCTTGTTTAGATACCAAAATACAAAAATATGACTAATTTTTAATAGCAACTCATAAAGTGAAGTGAGAAAATGTAGAGAGAGAGAGAAATTACATATATATGTTACAGTTAAATAACTAGTTAATTAATCAAGAACAAATACAAATAAGAGACAACTTAAAATCTTATTGACATGAAAGTTAAAGGCTTTAAGTCAGGCACTACAGTCACTCAGTTGTGTCTGACTCTTTGCAACCCCACGGACTGCAGCACTTCAGGCCTCCTTGTCCATCACCAACTCCCAGAGCTTGCTCAAACTCATGTCCATCCATTGGTGATGCCATCCAACCATCTCATCCTCTGTCATCCCCTTCTCCTCCTGCCTTTAATCTTTCCCAGCATCAAGGTCTCCTCCAATGAGTTGGTTCTTCTCACCAGGTGGCCAAAGTATTGGAGTTTCAGCTTTAGCATCAGTCCTTCCAATGAACACTCAGAACTGGTCTCCTTTAGGATGGACTGGTTGGATCTCCTTGCAGCCCAACAGACTCTCAAGAGTCTTCTCCAACACCACAGTTCAAAAGTACCATTTCTTCAGCTCTTAGACTTTATAGTCCAACTCTCACATCCATACATGACTCCCTGGAAAAAGGAATGGAAATCCACTCTAGTGTTGCCTGAGAATTTCATGGACAGAGAAGCCTGTAAGGCTATGGGGTCGCAAAGAGTTGTACACGACTGAGTGACTAACACACACGTGTGTGTGATTGTGTACATAATATCACTTAAGTTTTACATCTTTCTTAAGAGTTAGTTCTTGTCACCTTTTGAAATGATGAGGCTGAGGCAGATATACTTAGGAAACCTACCCAACACTTCACACCTTGTAAGTGGTGGCTCTGGGGATCAGATTCCAAGCAGCCAAATTCTATGAACTGGTGCTCCAAACCACTGCAAGCTGGTAGTCTTAACAAGCGTAAACTGATTGTTAATGAGTACAAGCTCCCTCTGAGGAAAGATAGTTAAAATTATAATTTTAGCAACAGTTTATTGGCTACAGTCAAATCTATGGTACTGGCACAAAGACAGAAATACAGACCATGGAACAAAATAGAAAGCCCAGAGATAAATCCACGTGCCTATGGACAACTAGTCAAGGTTATGGTTTTTCCAGTAGTCATGTATGGATGTGATAGTTGGACTGTGAAGAAGGCTGAGCGCAGAAGAATTGATGCTTTTGAACTGTGGTGTTGGAGAAGACTCTTGAGAGTCCCTTGGACTGCAAGGAAATCCAACCAGTCCATTCTGAAGGAGATCAGCCCTGGGATTTCTTTGGAAGGAATGATGCTAAAACTGAAGCTCCAGTACTTTGGCCACCTCATGCCAAGAGTTGACTCATTGGAAAAGACTTTGATGCTGGGAGGGATTGGGGGCAGGAGGAGAAGGGGACGACCGAGGATGAGATGGCTGGATGGCGTCACTGACTCCATGGGTGTGGGTCTGGGTGAACTCTGGCAGTTGGTGATGGACAGGGAGGCCTGGCGTGCTGTGATTCATGGGGTCGCAAAGAGGCAGACACGACTGAGCAACTGAACTGAACTGAACTGATGGACAACTTATCTTTGACAAAGGAGGCAAGAATATACAATGGATTAAAGACAATCTCTTTAACAAGTGGTGCTGGGAAAACTGGTCAACCACTGTAAAAGAATGAAACTAGAACACTTTCTAACACCATTCACAAAAATAAACTCAAGTTGGTTTAAAGAGCTAAATGTAATGCCAGAAACTGTAAAACTCCTAGAGAAGAACATAGGCAAAACACTCTCTGACATACATCACAGCAGGATCCTCTATGACCCACCTCCCAGAATATTGGAAATAAAAGCAAAAATAAACAAATGGGACCTAATTAAACTTAAAAGCTTCTGCACAACAAAGGAAACTATAAGCAAGGTGAAAAGACAGCCTTCAAAATGGGAGAAAATAATAGCAAATGAAGCAACTGACAAACAACTAATCTCAAAAATATACAAGCAACTCCTATAGCTCAATTCCAGAAAAATAAATAATCCAATCAAAAAATGGGCCAAGGAACTAAATAGACGTTTCTCCAAAGACATACAGATGGCTAACAAGCACAAGAAAAGATGCTCAACATCACTCATCATCAGAAACATAAGAGATAGTCTTTAATGAATTCTAGGAAACACATTAGTATATGAAAATCCAATTATAACTAAGAAATAAATATATAATCCAACAGTAATGTAAATAATCCATGTATATGGATTATCCATGGATCCATAGTAAATGTAATAATCCATAACAAATGTAAATAATTCATAATAAATAGTAATTATATAATATATAATGAATGTAAATAAGCTATTATTAACTCAGAAATAAATGAGTAATCTTCAACGCCTAGCCATTGCCAAACTCACACCAAGTGCCACTCACAAATCTCAGAGATTCCAAGATTATGACTTGCAAATATTTAGTCTTATGACTAGCAAGAGTTTTCAAAGTATTCAAATGAAAAGGAAAACTGTTTTTCCAAATACATGATCAAGACAATAAATTCTTCAAAACCTAAAAATACAACAAATATGGTAGTGATTATAAAAAGTCTAAATGAGCACTGAATAAACATAATCTGTGAAAAGGTTTAAAAAAAATGAGGTTGCAATAATCCTAATTTGAGGGATTTTTCATAGGAATAATCAGAATTGAAGGCAGTTTAAAAATATGATTGTTTATTTCTTTTCTTTTTATTTTTATTATTTTTTATTTTTCATGTATTCATTTTCATTGAGGCTGATTATAATATTGTAGTGGTTTTTAGAGCAGTTTTAGGTTTACAGAAAAATTAAGCAGAAAGTACAGAGAAGTCCCATTTACTCTCTCTCTCATCACCCCTCCCCCTCTATAGTTTCCCTTATTAATATCTTACACTGATGTATTGCTTTTGTTAAAATAGACAAGCCAAAGTTGACACATGATTATTAATATATAGGTTACATCATGGTTCACTCTTCCTGTTGTAGTATTGTATGGATTTTGACAAATACATAATGACATATAGTCACTGTTGCAGGATCATACAGAATAGTTTACTGCCCTGAAATTCCAGTTCACTTCACCTATTCATCCTACCCTCCCTTCCCCAACCCCTGATTTCTTTACTGTCTCTACAGTTTTCCTTAAACTACACATTCACACGTATGGACAAATAAACAGTGACATGTGTATTAGGTGGCATATTGTGCTGTCCTTTAAACCATTACTCAAGTAACTGCCATGAAAGGGTAAAATTCATTGTTTCCTGGTTAAAATGAAAAATGTGTGAAACAAACCTGTATGTATGAGTCCAGTCTTTAAAGTAATATTTATGTAGTAGATTCATACCAGGTATATGCACGTACATTGCCAGAAGCGTCATGATTTTGCCGCTTTGACAGTGAAGGATTTAAATCCAGGGGCGCAGAGACTGAGTAAGGGCCCTTTCACTTTATGCTTGACTGGGCTCTCCCTGCTCTAATTCTGAGAAATTTTATTGGGATTTTCCTTCCAGAATATACTTGGTTTTGTTGCTATTTGGTGACTTATTGCACAACCAAGAGGAAGCAACCCTGAGTTTATTTTTTTTTGAGGGATCATAGTTGACTGTGCAATATATGAGACCCAGGACAAAACGAAAATGCGGGCTCCATCCTTCAAACCCCGGGAAAGCAGTGCCACTAGGTTACCTATACATACAGAGACAGTGTGCGTGTGTGAAAGGAGCTCAGACGCACGAGTTAAATGATCCTTTATAGTTTCTCTGTAATTTCTAGGTGTTAGTAGCAGAATATTTTCCCAAAGAATACTTCCAACTACTGTAACTATGATGACAACAAACTTAATCAGTCATCTAAGAAAGACATGGAAAACTTTACTGGAGCCAAACTGAGGATTATAACCTGGGATCAGCTTCACAGAAAGCTCTGACACTGTTCCACCATTAGAGGTCAAGCCCAGTTATGTAAGTCTCTGAGACAGAGAATTGTGCTTTAAATGACATATTATTGACAGTTTACACAATCCAGGGCCACATGTACAGAGTAATGGGTCATGGGTCATCATGGTCCCTTAAAAGGTTATGAAAAAAAAAAAGCTTATCTCCTAAGGAGTTACCTTGCTGAGGCTAGGAGAATGCTGCTGTTGAGCAGATATTGCTGCCCTTGGGGAGGTTTGATTGATTCCTAATGCTAGCTATACAATGCACAGTAGAGGGGAGAGAAAATATGCCTATGTTCAAATTTTCCTTGACTTGGCTTAGAATACGAATTTTTATTTCATCACTATTCTAAAGTTTTTTAAAAAACATATTTGGTTTTGTGGATCCTTTCTCCTACTTACTTTATGTTTATTTTATGGCACATTTTCTTGACCGTGATGTATAGATATTTTATCTTCGGTCACTTTATGTATTGTTTAAAAAATGAATTCCTACAATGTATAAGGGGACGGACATAAGCTGTTTGTTTCCTATGGCCTTCCTTGCCCTGTGACTGCCCTGGTAACTGAACAGTGTGTTAACTCAGCAGGCTGAACTGTTCAGAAGAAAGTACCAACTTCCTGACTGTAAGCAGAAATGGGCGGTAATAGTATATTGATTCCTTGGTATGACTGACTTGATTGCCTGCTGTTCTTGTCCTTAAGGTGACCACCCACTAAGCCAGCTTCTGGTCCCATCATAACAAGTTCCCATGGTTATATTGGAGCCATCTGCCCACTTCCTAACTTGGATGAAAGTATGTAGTGTGATACCTGGTTGGCCTCCCTCTCTTGAGCACATAAGTGAGCACTCAGTAATGTGCCTGAGTTCTGTCTCCACCATCTGGAGTAACAGAGTACAAACTTTGCTATACATTTCACTTCATGTTGATATATGATAATTCTGTTGCTTTGTCATCCTTTATTTCATATATTAGTATATGATTTTTTTCTATAACAGTGTTTAGACTTACTTCTTCACCTATAAATGTCTCTTGATGAAAGTGAAAGAAGAGAGTCAAAAAGTTGGCTTAAAGCTCAATATTCAGAAAACTAAGATCATGGCATCTGGTCCCATCTATTTCATGGGAAATAGATGGGGAAACAGTGGAAATAGTGGCTGACTTTATTATTCTGGGCTCCAAAATCACTGTGGATGGTGACTGCAACCATGAAATTAAAAGATGCTTGCTCCTTGGAAGGAAAGTTATGACCAACCTAGACAGCATATTAAAAAGCAGAGACATTACTTTGCCAACAAAGGTCAATCTAGTCAAGGCTATGGTTTTTCCAGTACTCATGTATGGATGTGAGAGTTGGACTATAAAGAAAGCTGAGCACAAAAGATTTGACGGTTTTGAACTGTGGTGTTGGAGAAGACTATTGAGAGTCCCTTGGACTGCAAGGAGATCCAACCAGTCCATCCTAAAGGAGATTAGTCCTGCGTATTCATTGGAAGGACTGATGTTGAAGCTGAAACTCCAATACTTTGGCCACCTGATGTGGAGAGCTGACTCATTTGAAAAGACCCTGATGCTGGGAAAAATTGAGGGCAGGAGGAGAAGGGGATGACAGAGGATGAGATGGTTGGATGGCATCACTGACACAATGGACATGGGTTTGGGTGGACTCCGGGAATTGATGATGGACAGGGAGGCCTGGCGTGCTGCTGTTCATGGGGTCACAAAGAGTCGGACACAACTGAGCGACTGAACTGAACTGAACTGAACTGATAAATGTCAAGATTACTCCCTTTATATCTTCTTTTTTACTTTCTAATTTTATTTCATTTTGTTTAATCCATTCATAGTAATTTTATTGTTATTTCTAATAAGTGTTTTCTATGTATTCTTTTAAAATCTCTGCTTCTCCCACTTTCTTCCTCTTTTTCCTGAGTTATTTGTATTTGTTCATTTGTGTATACATTTTAAAATATTGTAAAGTAAAAATAATAATAATAATAAAATAAAATGAAGAAATTTTTATATATTTTTAATTGGAGGATAATTGCCCTCCAATATTGTGATGGGTTCTGCCACCTCTCAAGATGAGTCAGCCATAGGTGTGTCCTCTGTCTCAAGCCTGCCTCCCACTTCCGCCCTATCGACCCCTGTGGGTTGTCACAGAGCACCTGCCTCGCACAGCAAATTCCCACTGGCTGGTTAGTTTCGCATATGCCAATGCACATGATTCGATGCTGCTCTCTCAGTGTGCCCCTCCCTCTCCTTCCTCTCCTGTACCCACAAGTGCGTCCTCTACGCCTGGGTCTCCATTGCTGCCCTGCAGCCGGGTTCATCAGGGTCCTCTTTCTAGATTCCATATATATACATTCACATATGATATTTATCTTTCCTTTTCTGACTTACTTCATTCTGTATAGTAGGCTCTAGTTTCGTCCACCTTATTAGAACTGAGTCAAATGCTTTCCTTTTTATGACTGAGTAATGTCGGCATCTGGCCCCATCACTTCATGGGAAATAGATGGGGAAACAGTGGAAACAGTGTCAGATTTATTTTTGGGGGTTCCAAAATCACTGCAGATGGTGATTGCAGCCATGAAATTAAAAGATGCTTACTCCTTGGAAGGAAAGTTATGACCAACCTAGACAGCATGTTGAAAAGCAGAGACATTACTTTGCCAACAAAGGTCCGTCTAGTCAAGGCTATGGTTTTTCCAGTGGTCATGTATGGATGTGAGAATTGGACTGTGAAGAAAGCTGAGCGCCGAAGAATTGATGCTTTTGAACTGTGGTGTTGGAGAAGTTGCAATCCCTTGGACTGCAAGGAGATCCAGTCCATCCTAAAGGAGACCAGTCCTGGGTGTTCATTGGAAGTACTGATGCTGAGGCTGAAACTCCAATATTTTGGCCACCTCATGTGAAGAGTTGACTCATTGGAAAAGACTCTGATGCTGGGAGGGATTGGGGGCAGGAGGAGAAGGGGACGACAGAGGATGAGATGGCTGGATGGCATCACTGACTCGATGGACATGAGTTTGAGTGAACTCTGGGAGTCGGTGGACAGGGAGGCCTGGCGTGTTGCGATTCATGGGGTTGCAAGGAGTCAGACACGACTGAGCGACTGAACTGAACTGAATATTCCATTGTGTATATGTACTACAACTTCTTTATCCATTCATTTGTCAATGGGCCTCTAGGTTACTTCTATGTCCTAGCTGTTGAAAATACTGCTGCAATAAACGTTGGGGTGCTTGTGTGTTTTTCAACTATGGTCTCCTCAGGGTATATGCCCAATAGTGGCATTGGTGGATCATAGGGTACTGTTATTCCTGCTGCTGCTGCTGCTGCTGAGTCACTTCAGTCGTGTCCAACTCTGTGCGACCCCATAGAGGGCAGCCCACCAGGCTCCCCGTCCCTGGGACTCTCCAAGCAAGAACACTGGAGTGGGTTGCCATTACCTTCTCCAATGCATGAAAGGGAAAAGTGAAAGTCAAGTTGCTCAGTCGAGTCAGACTCTTGGCGACCCCATGGACTGCAGCCCACCAGGCTCCTCTGTCCATGGGGTTTTCCAGGCAAGAGCACTGGAGTGGGGTGCCAGTGCCTTCTCTGACTGTTATTCCTAGGATCCCTTAATTGTGCTTTAAAACTTTGACAGTCTTATGGTAGAATGAGTGTAATATTTGGTCATTAAATTGTACATCACAAAGAGAAAATATAAAATATGCAAAATGTGACTAAGTTTGGAAGAAAATGTTTAACATAAAAATTGGGTGAAAATATCTTCTTTGGAGATAGAGTATACAGTCTATTGTAGTTTACTCTATTTTAATTTTAGTCTTCTAAATTCAACCATCTTTGATAAAAATGTTGCCATGGTAATTATTTGAAGAGCAGTTCAAGTAACAAACATTGTTAGTTACAGGGTAACCAATTGTAAACATTTATAGCACAAAATGTTGAGGAAGGAAAAAGAGCAGATTTATAATTAAATTTGAGTGTGACTATTTCACTTTTAATGATCTTTTTAATTATGCTCCCATTAAAGTGGTTGTTTTGATCATTTATTTTTAAAAATCTAATTTTAGATAACTTTTAAAATCGTATTTGACCATGAAAAATTTACCAGGAATGCACTCACTTAATTGCATTATTTTTGAAGTTGCATTATTTGAGGGACTTAATATAGATCTTGATAGAAGAAATAAAAATTAATGTTTTTATGTTGAGTTATAACATTATAAATTATACTAGGGCTGAAACTTCATAATTAAAAAAATGAGCAGCTCACCAAAACTTAATATGCAGGTACAAATGATAATAAAGAAAGAAAAATTTTATCTTAAAATTATATCAGATAGACAATTATACAGTTTTACATAATTTGCAGATAATCATGATGATGTGATGATTAATCTAGAGCCAGACATCTTGGAATGTGCAGTCAAGTGGGCCTTAGAAAGCATCACTACGAACAAAGCTAGTGGAGGTGATGGAATTCCAGTGGAGCTGTTTCAAATCCTGAAAGATGATGCTGTGAAAGTGCTGCACTCCATATGCCAGCAAATCTGGAAAACTCAGCAGTGGCCACAGGACTGGAAAAGGTCAGTTTTCATCCCAATTCCAAAGAAAGGCAATGCCAAAGAATGCTCAAAGTACCGCACAATTGCACTCATCTCACATGCTAGTAAAGTAATGCTCAAAATTCTCCAAGCCAGATTTCAGCAATACGTGAACCGTGAACTCCCTGATGTTCAAGCTGGTTTTAGAAAGGCAGAGGAACCAGAGATCAAATTGCCAACATCCGCTGGATCATGGAGTGATCCAGTGAAAAAGTTGGCTTAAAGCTCAATATTCTAAAATGAAGATCATGGCATCTGGTCCCATCACTTCATGGCAGATAGATGGGGAAACAGTAGAAACAGTGTCAGACTTTTATTTTTTGGGGCTCCAAAATCACTGCAGATGGTGACTGTAACCATGAAATTAAAAGATGCTTATTCCTTGGAAGAAAAGTTATGACCAACCTAGATAGTATATTCAAAAGCAGAGACATTACTTTGCCAACTAAGTCAAGGCTATGGTTTTTCCTGTGGTCATGTATGGATGTGAGAGTTGGACTCTGAAGAAGGCTGAGCGCCGAAAAATTGATGCTTTTGAACTGTGGTGTTGGAGAAGACTCCTGAGAGTCCCTTGGACTGCAAGGAGATCCAACCAGTCCATTCTGAAGGAGATCAATCCTGGGATTTCTTTGGAAGGAATAGATGCTAAAACTGAAGCTCCAGTACTTTGGCCACCTCATGCGAAGAGTTGACTCATTGGAAAAGACTCTGATGCTGGGAGGGATTGGGGGCAGGAGGAGAAGGGGACGACCGAGGATGAGATGGCTGGATGGCATCATGGATTCAATGGACATGAGTCTGAGTGAACTCCGGGAGTTGGTGACAGACAGGGAGGCCTGGCGTGCTGCGATTCATGGGATGGAAAAGAGTCGGACATGACTGAGCAACTGAACATAACGGAACATAATTTGCAGCAAATAAAATTAACGTATTCACTAACCAGTTTTCAGTAGCAGCACATTAAATGCAGTATAAAGCATGTGACAGCTTAGCAAATTCAAAAAATAAAAATACTATAGAGATGAAATTGAAAAACATAGAAATTCAATCTATATTTTATTATTCATTTTATACAAAGTATTTTACTGATTCTAAGGAAATATACCATGAATAAAATATAATTTATTTCTATCAGTGACTTAAAACCGAATGTGACAGAAAACTTATTGATAAAATTATCATAATTTAAAATTTACATTCTATATATTATATAGTATGTGCTGTGTAACATGTGTTATGTTTTATGATATAAATGGTTAAAAATTTAGATTGTATTTTGTTGTACATATAATAAAACAAATAAACCAATAAAGGGCTTCCCTTGTGGCTCAGATGGTAAAGACTCTGCCTGCAATGGTGGAGACCTGGGTTCAATCCCAAGGTCAGGAAGATCCCCTGGAGAAGGGAATGGCAATCCACTCCATTCCCTTGCTTGGAGTATTCTTGCCTGGAGAATTCCGTGGACAGAGGAGCCGGGTGGCTCCCAGTCCATATGGTTGTAAAGAGCTGGACATGACTGAGCAACTAACCTAGTTCTAAACAAATAAAATAACTATTTAATTAAAAAATGTGTTTTGAATTTTTGATCACTTTATTTTTAGTTAAGTGTTTCTGTCTCATATTTCAAATTTTGGGGTTTAGCACCTGAAGGTGCATATGTGGGGAGCTTCAGATGTGGTGCTTATATTCAATGTAGTCAATTGCCTCATCAGCTTACTGTGTGGATGAATATGTTTAGTTAGCAAAAATTCGTTAAACTGTACATTCATGACTTGTGCAATTTTATGAGTATGTATTTTAATAATTTACTTTAAAAAATTCATTTATTGAGATTTCCCTGGCAGTCCAATGGTTAAGATTTCTCATTCCAGTGCAGGGGGTGTGGGTTTGATCCCTGGTCAAGGGGCTAAGATCCCATGTGCCTTGTGGCAAAAGAACACAAAATATAAAACAGAAGCCATATTGTAACAAATCCAATTAGGACTATGAAAATGGTCCACATCAGAAAGAATCTAAAAAATGTATTTAATATATTGAATACTCAACAGTGGATATACCATGATAAGGAAAGTGGTTCTTCCAGAGTGAGATTCCTCTGCTGCATTCCGGATGTGGATCCAAAATCCTTGTGATTTCCCCAAATGCGGAAAGCTGGACTGCATAATTTACAGTAGTTGTGGGGTGGAATTTAAACAAATAAAAATAAAATGTTCATTGCAGCACTGTTTATAATAGCCAGGACATGGAAACTACCCAGATGTCCATCAGCAGATGAATGGTAAGAAAGCTGTGGTACATACACACAATGGAGTATTACTCAGCCATTAAAAAGAACATATTTGAATCAGTTCTAATGAGATGGATGAAACTGGAGCCAATTATACAGAGTGAAGTAACCCAGAAAGAAAAACACCAATACAGTATACTAACACATATATATGGAATTTAGAAACATGGTAATGATAACCCTGTATGCGAGACAACAAAAGAGACACAGATGTATAGCATGGACTTTTGGACTCTGAGGGAGAGGGAGAGGGTGGGATGATTTGGGATAATGGCACTGAAACATGTATACTATCATGTAAGAAACAAATCACCAGTCTATGTTCGATACAGGATACAGGATACTTGGGACTGGTGCATGGGGATGATCCAGAGGGTTGATATGGGGTGGGGGGGGGGGGGGGGGGTTCAAGATTGGGAACTCATGTACACCCGAGATGGATTCATGTCAATGTATGGCAAAACCACTACAATAATGTAACGTAAAATAAAAATAAAAATTAAAAAAAATCCATTTATAATACTGAAAGAGATACAAGCGCTTGAAAGTCCAACTAAAATTGATTGTACCAGTGGCAAATACTAGCTAGGCAAGGTTGAAGAACAGCCTTATTTCTGTGGGCTCGTCTCCTAGTATATTGATTTATGATACTCCTGGCCAAAGACTGGGGTCTTTCCCTGGCCAAAGACAGGGAAACTTGTGTATTGTATTCTATTAACAGCAAAGAGATATATTTAATTTCTCACCTTATAACCTGAAGTTCTCACATACTACTTTTGATTTATAAGTATATGGGTGAATAATGTAATTTAAAAGATGTATTTTTTTTTCTCTATGGTTCAAAGGATTTAACTGTATGCTCTCTAATTGTGTCACCATTGTGTGTCCAAACTTTCTCTCTTTTAAAATTATGGTGTGGACCATCCAGAAATAAAATTCAGAAATAATCTAAACATGAACGCCTTCATTGGGTGGGGTGATCATTTGCTACTAGTATAAGTCTGAACGACAAAAGTTTGACTTGGTCAAAATTAAGGGAATTCACAGTGTGATATCTTTCATTCTTTTTCCAGATCTTTCTCATCGTATTTCGGTGTTTCTTAATCTGTCCCATGGGGTTGGATGAATCCCAGTAATGACAAAAGTCAGTTCTGTTCTATTGCTGTTTTCGCTCAGGGTCTTTATGCCATGAAACACTTCCTTGGGTGATGTGAATCAGAGAAGTTTAAGGAAAAATAGATTGTATAGAAATTCTAAAAAAGAGATATGTCAGTATAGACTGGTCCACCAGTGGTTAAAAATTTTGGTAGGCAGGGAAAAATAGAAGATATGCAAAGATAGCTTTTGAGGGAATTAGACTTTCCTGGTGGCTTGGTTGGTAAAGAATCTGCCTGCAATGTAGGAGACTTGGGTTTGACCCTGGGTTGGGAAGACCCCCTGGAGAAGGAAATGGCAATCCACTCCAGTACTTTTGCCTGGAGAATTCCATGGGCAGAGCAGCCTGGTAGGCTACAATCTATGGGGACACAGAGAGTTGGACATGACTGAGTGACTTTATTACATTGCATCAACTTTAGCAGAAGCTGAAAATTTGAAAAAAACAATATCACCAGTATTCTAGTTTCACAAAATCTGGGAAACATTTTGATCATCTCCTAAATCTGCAATTTTTTAAAAAAATAGATAACCAAAGCATGAGTTTCCTCTTTTAATTTTTATTTAGGCAGAGACAACATGGAAAATGAGGTCCACAGGCTACAGAAAACTACTTCAGCTATCTTTAATCAGGATTTAAGTTGGCTTCAAAATCACATTTTGAAGTTTTTTTTTTTTAATTTTCTACCAGTGATTTTAAAATGCTATGATTTATCACAAACATTTGTCCAGTGCAGTGAAAAGACATCTAGTTTCAGGAAGGCAGAGTCCCTATAGTTTCCATCAGAAATGATGCAACTGCATCTATAACTATTTGTTACAGTGAAAATATTATATTTTAAAGGATGCCTTATTCACATTCATATACACCACACTACCCACTTATACCACATATATTCATTAAATGAATAAACTGACTGAATCTCATAATATCTTATAAATTCTGAAGTAATATTAATAGTCCTTACCTCAGTATTTAGGATTCATTTTTATTAATGATAGTTGATACTGTTCTGTGAATTGTAGTGCAAAGACAAACACATATATCATAAAATAGAGCAGATATGGATTCAAAGAACTGCTGATAGCTATTTTTCTAACTTGTAGAGTAAAATTGTATAGGTACTTATGTTAGAAACTTTCCATGTAACAACAAATGAATTTGTTGCTTTGGCATTGCTTAAGCTATTACATAAGGAATTTCATAAAGAGGATGTTTTAATTATACAAAAAATGTATGTATAAATATAATCGTAAGACTTCTATTTGTTTGTTTGAAGAGCTATCTGCTTGAAGAAGCAATTAAAATGATTTCAATTTAAGTGTATATTAAATAAATCAAATATGATGGTGTTGTAAACATTCATTATAGGTTTATTTTGATATTTGTTCTGCATAAATTACAGATATATGCATAATTTTATCCTTAAACATCTAATAACATTTGATAATCGGGGCACACAGCCATGCACTGCAAGTTATGATGTTTCGCTAATAAAGTGACTGTTTCATTGCCTGATTTATAAATAAACCAAAGAGAGCCATTAGCAAAGCTATTCTCTAGCTTCTTTTGCCTGCATATATCTTTTGTAGCTTCATTACATTTAGGATTTATATTGGTGATTTGTTGACAATTCCCATCAGCCTCACAATTTTTCCATCAGTATGATCATATTCTAACATATTTGGATTGCATGAGAGACTAATTTCTTTTTTACTTTTCTCAGTTTTGGCCATCTTTATTCAAACTGCCAAAGAGATATTCTCTAGGTATTCCAACTCAAAGCCAGGGCTTCCTTGGCGGGGAGGTGGGGGAAGGTTACTCAATCTTAATATGTCATCAAATTTCAAAATAGAGCCCATGTGCGGTGTAACTTACTGGCACCTTTCTGGCAAATAAGATAGGACTGTATAGAGGATACCTTACATTGAGAAAGACGTTAAGCTGTGACTCTTCTCTATTGTGTGGTGTGCTAGAATAAAGAGTGTGGTATCTGGATCCAAAGTGGCTATATTGTAACCATCGGGGGGAAAGGATGATGATAAAAATGTAGATGTAATTATAGTGACTTAATTTTTTTTTCTTTTTCTCCCCTATCAAACCATTCCTCAGGGAAGAGATTCATTTTGGTTTCTTTACCATCTGATTGGTGGGGCAGCTCTTTGTTACTAGAGGACTCTAGAGAGGACTCTAGAGCTCTCTCCAACTTCTTCTGGTGCTGAGAAGGACTAAGTGTGTTAGTCACTCGGTAATGCCCGACTCTTTGCAACCCCATGGACTGTAGCCCACCAGAGTCCTCTGTCTGGATTTTCCAGGCAAGGATACTGGAGTGGGTTGCCATATCCTTCTCCAGGGTACAGTGACTTAATATTATTGAGTTATTAAAACAACCTGGAACTATCTAACTCTGGTTCTCATACAGAAAATACATTGTCACTTCATTGCTTAAGCCAGTGTGATGATTCCATTTTGCAGCTGATGCATCCTAATTGATACCTAATACCTTTTGGTAATATATACATAGCTACTCACATTAGTTTTTATGTTCTCCTTTAATAATTAGCTCTTGAAAGACTTTATAAAGTTTCACATAGTCATTGTTTGACACGAAAGCACCAGTAGGCATATCATTGAGTCTTCTGGATACCTTGATAATTCTTTCTGCCCTCATTAGGCAACAAAAATCCTATTTTCCTCCTGATAACCATGATCAGTAACACTTGAGAGCTTCAATAACTGCTTTCTTTGACTCCTGGACTACTGGTATGAGGAAAACAAAGTGGGAGATGGCATTAGGGCTAATTTTAGTGGAATCCCCTACCATAGCTTCTCACAGAGCATTATTCTTCTCTGGAAACTAGGAACTCTCGGTCATCAGAGACAAAAATTGTGGAGAAGAGAAGCTCACATTTCTCAGGTGAGTCACAGGGAAGGATGATGAGCAGGGAATCTTCTCCTTCCACCTCCTGGTTGAAGACACACCATCATGCTGACCAGGGGCATGATACCAATTCTTTCAAGACAGACCATGTCTGTAAGGATTGCACTTCAAACCCACAGTGCTTCCAGTGGAACCATCCACTGGGTCATCTTCTCAGAGAGCAAGCTGTTGTACTTCCCAACTCCTACCACCAAGAAAGGGGCACATGGCTTGTAGGTCAGCTTGAGTTTTGGCGATGCTGTTCACCACAAAGGGAAACACTACTCCAACTTTTGCATTGGAAAATTTGGAAGACTGAAACACTTGAGTGACAGAAGATCAAAAGATGGCATTGAGAAAGTGCTTATGTAACTGGCATAAAGTGCTTATGTACGAGCACTTCTGTACTAGCATGGTATTTAGGCTGAATGATTGAAACAAGTTTATGTTGTTAGAAGACTCAATGGTAGAAACTGCATTGTGTGGCTCTTCTGCCAAATCCTTTACAGTAATAATATTTGCATGTAATCTCTGATACTGAAGTGTGGCCAATTGATGTTGTTCAGTCACTAAGTTTTGTTCAATTCTTTGCCAACCATGGACTGCATCATGCCAGGCTTCCCTGTCCATCACTGTCTCCCAGAGTATGCTCAAATTCACATCCACTGAGTTGGTGATGCCATCTAAACATCTCATCTTCTGGTGCCCCCTTCTCCTCCTACCCTCAATCTTTCCCAGAATCAGGGTCTTTCCCAATGAGTTGGCTCTTCTCATCAGGTGGCCAAAGTATTAGAGCTTCAGAATCAGTCTTTCCGATGAATATCCAGGGTTCATTTCTTTTAGGATGGACTTGTTTGATCTCCTTGCTGTCCCAGGGACTCTCAAGTGTTTTCTCCAGTACTACAATTTGAAAGCATCATTTCTTTAGTGCTCAGCCTTCTTTATAGTCCAACTCTCACATTGTACATGACTACTGGAAAAACCATAGCTTCGACTATGTGGACCTTTGTTGGCAAAATGATGTCTCTTTTTTAATATGCTGTCTAGGTTCATCATAGCTTTCCTTCCAAGGAGGAAACATCTTTAAATTCATGGCTGTAGTCACCATCTGCCTCCAATGATTTTGCAGCCAAAGAAAATAAAATCAGTAACTGTTTCCATTTTTCCTCTTCTGTTTGCCATGAAGTGTTGGGACTCGATGTCATGATCTTTGTTTTTTGAATGCTGAGTCCCAAGCCATCTTCTTCATACTCCTCTTTCATTTTCATTAAGAGGTTCTTTAATGCTTCTTTACTTCTGCCTTTAGAGTGGTATCATCTGCACATCTGAGGTTGCTGATATTTCTCCCAGCAATCTTGCTCCAGCTTGTGCTTCATCCAGCTTGGCATTTTGCATGATATGCTCTACATGTAAATTAAATAAGCATGGTACAGTATACAATCTTGATGTACTCCTTTCCAAATTTGGAACCAGTCTGTTCCATGTCTGGTTCTAACTGTTGCTTCTTGATTGGCATACAGGTTTCTCAGGAGGCAGGTCAGGTTGTCTGGTATTCCCACCTCTTTAAGAATTTTCCACAGTTTGTTGTGATCCACACAGCCAAAGGTTTTAGTGTAGTCAGTGAAGCATAAGCAGATGTTTTCCTGGAATTCTTTTTCTGTCTCTATGATCTAATGAATATTGTCAATTTCATCTCTAGTTCTTCTACCTTTTGTAAACTCAGTTTGTACACCTGGAAGTTCACATTTCAGGTACTGCTGAAGCCTACATTGAAGGATTTTGTGCATTGCCTTACTAGCACGTTAAATGAGCCCAGTTGTATTGTTTGAACATTTTTGGCATTGCTCTTCTTTGGGATTGGAATGAAAACTGACCTTTTCCAGTCGTGTGGCCACTGCTGAGTTTTCCAAATCTGCTGACAATAGGTCTCAGCTGTTCCAGAACTCTGCAGTTGCCAGTGACACTTTCAGATCAAGTTAAACAGTAATTATCTGTACAATCAGTACTCCCCTACAGAGGAGCACCGCTGTTGAGCTTCTTAGTGATATTAGTGTCCCCTTCTCTAGTGCATTTTTTATTGTTTTAATGAAATTCACATGGTAAGTTTTTTCCCAGTCTTACTCTTCTCTAGCATACCTGTATCTCAGAATATATTCCTCAGTGCTTTGTCAAGGCAGTGGCAGAATCTCCACTTTATTAACTATGAGACATCATTGTGCCATATTCCTACCAGAATTTTAAATATTGAACAAGGAGAAAGGGCTCCACTGTCATTAAACTCTTGTTTATGCAGCTTTATATTCCATCCTTGTGGTCTACTACATTCAAAGTAATTTCCCATGCATATTTTCAGCTACCTTCCAGGATTCATTAACCAGTCATTTCAGTTCCTTTCATCGTTAATCTCTTACTGTCTGGGTTGGACACAATACTTCTCCAATTATTCCGTGTGAAATTTGGCCATAGTCATTTATCTAGCAACAATCAGGGGTAGTGATTTCAGACCTTGAATATGATGAATGATTGCCTTGCAAGACATCATGTAATGTCTTCGCACGGTCATAGTCAAGGGTAGGTTTCTTGATGACTTCTGTAAGAGCAGAGGTTCCAGAGAACTCGGGGATTTGAGTGCTCAGGTATGTCAGTCCTTGTCTCAGGTCTCAAGGTCCTGTTCCATCTACATCCTTGTCCTTAATTTAGTCTCAGAGGCCTGCCAGTGCTCTATACTCAGCCTTATTTGTCGGATTTCTCTCCTTAAAATTAGGACTTGGGCTTGAATTTGAGCACAGACTTGCCTTTTGATGCAAGAGATCGGGCTCTCTTCACAATGTGATAAAGGCTCTTTTGTAAATTTCATACCACATTTGAGTCAGTAGCTGACGGATCTGAGCTTGTTTTTTTCCCCCCATCCTAGCAGTCTAGCAGGCTATAGGCCATGGGGTCGCAAAGAGTTGGACACAACTGAGCAGCTAATCACGCAGCACAGCTTCAGTGGTGCTTAAACCAACTCCACATTCCTTATAATCACCACTGCCCCACTATCTCTCCACTGGCATATTGCCTAAGCCACAGAGCTCTCTCCAGATATGACATATCCCACTTCATCACATGTGAGAATTGTGGTAGTTGTGATGATTCAGCCACCAACGTTTATCACCACCCACTTAGCACCAGAAATGTAATCCTTGTCATTTGGACAATATAGATTCAATTTCCAAATTATATCATGAAAAACTGCTTCAAAAGTTCATGGCTGTTAGTACCTGTCCTAGTTTGGATTTTGCTAGAAGGAAACACTTGGGCAAGTTGTAGTTAACCCAAGTAGTTTTGATGGGAATTAAAACTGCTATGGGAAAGCGGAAGGAAAACAGGAAAAGAAAGGCAGGTAACAAAGGGTATCTTATTATCAACTGCCATCATGGGCAGCATGAACTCAACCCACTGAAGACCTCAAAGCTAGTTGGAAAAAAAAAAGAGAGCTTCAGGATAAACTCAGTGGAGGGGTAAGAAAGTTCTATCAGACGTGGATCAAAGCCTGCTCTTCAGAACTTATATTTTTATCACACATCCAGCTTACATGTGCACAACCAGAGAGGGCTCCAGAAGTTGAAAAAGTTTTCAGGAAAAGAGAGATGCTGGTAGTGAAAGTGTGGCTAATGCTCTGAAATAGCAAGGCACGAGAGTAGGGAGGGCACCGTAAGTGTCTGTGACAGTTAAATCCTATCTGAACTTTTTCAGATATCCCTTTATTTCTTTTTCATCTTATTTGTCTTCTCATTATACTCCATACTAACTGTTGAGCTTTTATGGTGTCTGTACTTTCTCATGTTCTTGTAATTTAATTTTTATTTCCGAAATGTTTCCCTTCAATCTCTTTCCTAAAATCTTACAATTCATGCTTCACATGCTCTGCGTATTATACACCACCTCCTGTTTGCCTATCTGAATTCCTGGATTTGCTCTGAGTTGTATCATCTGCCATTTCCTTCTCCAAGGGATTGAACCCAGGTCTCCTGCACTGCAGGCAGAAGCTTTACCCTCTGAGCTACCAGGGATACCAAAGCTCATCAAAGATATCTCTAATTTATGTTATAGTGTTTTTTATCTCTAGCATTTCTTTTTGGTTCTTTCTTATGATTTCCATTTCCTATTTACATTGCCTCTCTGTTTTTGCATGCTGTGTCTAATTTATCCAGTACTTTGGATAAAGTTCCAATACGTTGGTCACCTGATGCGAGGAGCCAGTTATGAATAATTATTTTGAGGAATAATTTTGCAGAGTAAAAAATCTGTAGGTTGGTGTTTGTCTCCACTTTTATTATTTCAGCCCACTCTCTCTAGTCTACACAGGTTTTGAGAAGTCAGATGTAATCCTTACCTTTGCTTTTTAAAGTAAGTTGTTGTTGCTGTGACTGTTGCTTTTTCTGACTTCTTTTAGTAGTTTTTAAACTCTGATTTTCTGTAGTTTGATAATGATATTCCAACGTGCGCTGTTGCGCTAAGTCACTTCAGTTGTGTTCAATTCTTTGCTACCCTATGGACTACAGGCTGCCAGGCTCCTCTGTCCATGGGATCCTTCAGGCAAGAATACTGGAGTGAGTTGCCATGCCCTTCTCCAGGGGAATCTTTCTGACCCAGGGATCGAACCCAAGTCTCTTCCATCTGCTGCATTGGCAGGTGAGTTCTCCTGCAAGCTTCTCCTGGGAAGCACATATGCCAAAGGATAGATTTATTTTAGCATTTGTCCCACTGGGTGTTCCTGGATCTGTGGCTAGGTCTCTGACATTATTTATATAAATTCTCGGTCCTCTTGAGAAATCTGTATGCAGGTCAGGAAGCAACAGTTAGAACTGGACATGGAACAACAGACTGGTTCCAAATAGGAAAAGGAGTACGTCAAGGCTGTATATTGTCACCCTGCTTATTTAACGTATATGCAGAGTACATCATGAGAAACGCTGGACTGGAAGAAACACAAGCTGGAATCAAGATTGCTGGGAGAAATATCAATAATCTCAGATATGCAGATGACACCACCCTTATGGCAGAAAGTGAGGAGGAGCTAAAAAGCCTCTTGTTGAAAGTGAAAGAGGAGAGTGGAAAAGTTGGCTTGAAGCTCAACATTCAGAAAACGAAGATCATGGCATCTGGCCCCATCACTTCATGGGAAATAGATGGGGAAACAGTAGAAACAGTGTCAGACTTTGTTTTTTTGGGCTCCAAAATCACTGCAGATGGTGACTGCAGCCATGAAATTAAAAGGCGCTTACTCCTTGGAAGAAAAGTTATGACCAACCTAGATAGTATATTCAAAAGCAGAGACATTACTTTGCCGACTAAGGTCCGTCTAGTCAAGGCTATGGTTTTTCCTGTGGTCATGTATGGATGTGAGAGTTGGACTGTGAAGAAGGCTGAGCGCCGAAGAATTGATGCTTTTGAACTGTGGTGTTGGAGAAGACTCTTGAGAGTCCCTTGGACTGCAAGGAGATCCAACCAGTCCATTCTGAAGGAGATCAACCTGGGATTTCTTTGGAAGGAATGATGCTAAAACTGAAGCTCCAGTACTTTGGGCACCTTATGCGAAGAGTTGACTCATTGGAAAAGACCCTGATGCTGGGAGGGATTGGGGGCAGGAGGAGAAAGGGACGACCGAGGATGAGATGGCTGGATGGCATCACAGACTCAATGGACGTGAGTCTGAGTGAACTCCGGGAGTTGGTGATGGACAGGGAGGCCTGGCGTGCTGCAATTCATGGGGTCGCAAAGAGTCGGACACGACTGCGCGACTGAACTGAACTGAACTGATTGTTTCAATTATTTCTTTTGTTCCTCTGTCTCTCCTCCAATGTGTATGTTGTACCTTTTAGAGTACCCCCCCCCTTCTTGCATACTATGTTCTATTTTTGTATTGCTTTGCCAATCTTGTTCTCTTTGCTTTTCAGTATTGGAGGCCTCTACTGATATATTCTCAGGGATTATTTATTCAACTATGTCCATTCTTGTAATAAGCTCATGAAAAGTGCAGTGAAGTTGCTCAGTCGTGTCCTGCTCTTCATGACCCCATGGACTGTAGCCTACTGGGCTCTCCTGACCATGTGATTCTCCAGGCAAGAATACTGGAGTGGGGTGCCATTTCCTTCTCCATGGGATTGAACCCAGGTCTCCCGCACTGCAGGCAGACACTTTACCCTCTGAGCTACCAGGGATGCGAAAGCTCATCAAAGATATCTCTAATTTATGTTACAGTGTTTTTTATCTCTAGCATTTCTTTTTGGTTCTTTCATATGATTTCCATTTCCTATTTACATTGCCTCTCTGTTTTTGCACGCTGTGTCTAATTTATCCAGTACTTTGGATAAAGTTCCAATACTTTGGTCACCTGAGGCGAGGAGCCAATTCACTGGAAAAGTCCTATTGCTGGGAAAATTTGAGGGCAGGAGAAGTGGGCAAAAGAGGATGAGATGGTTGGATGGCATCACCAGCTCAATAGACATGAGTTTGAGCAAGCTCTGGGAGATAGTGAAGGACTGGGAAGCCTGTGTACTGCAATCCACGGGGTCACAGAAAGTCAGACACAACTTAGCTACTGAGCAGCAACTACTTTATCCATTAGAGCTCCTAGCATTTTGTTCATGGTTGTTTTAAATTTCCAGCCAGATAATTCCAACATTGTTGTCATGCCTGGTTCTTAAGTTTGTCCTGTCCCTTCAGATTGTGCTTGTTGCCTTTTGCCTTATAGTTTTTGTTTGTTTGTTTTTTCCTTGATAGGTAGATGGGATGCAATAGGTAAAAGTATCTGTTCCAAAGAGACCTACAGGAATGCGGTGGCAGGAGACGGAAGGAGGGGAAGTGGGGGACGTGCTCTGTAGTCCTGTGGTTAGGGCTCAGTCTTCAATGGGCCTATACCCCTGGGCTGTGAACTTCATTCGTGCACCTCAGTTTTCCCTCCTCTTCCTTTAATTGGACAAATGACTTGAGGCACTAGAATTGAGCTTTTTTCTTTTCTCACATGGAATGTGAAGAGCTGGCTGGAGTTGGATATTTCCCTTTGCCTAGATCAGTTAGTCTTTTATAAAAACCCCAACAAGTTAGGATCTGATTAAATCATTTCTCCTGAGTACATACCTTATTAGGAAGAAAATGTGCTCTGGAATATTTCAAAATTACTTCTTTTCCTCTCCCCATCCTGGAAGCATAAAGAGATTTCCATTCAATGTTGACTGTGAAAACCTAGTCTGGCTCTTGGTGGTCAGTCTCAAAAGCATAAAAAGTGTGGGTACCTCACCTCCTCCATGACTAGATGCCAGCAGAGTTTTTAACTTCAGACTTGTTCATGCAGAAGCTCCATTAACTCAACAATTGCAGTGGAGGTTTTCCTTCCCCGGCCCCGATGTCTGCTTATGAGTTTCTGTCTTGATAAGTCCTGACTTGCCGGTCCACCTGTCTCCAATCCTGGGGCCGCAATGTGCCATGGGTCTTCCCCTCTCATAAATCCAAGAAAAGCTGTTTACTTTTTCACTTTGTTCAGTTTCTTAGTTGTTGTTAGGATGGAGTGGCAACTCCAAGCCCTCTACATGGGAACCAAACCAGACCCAGCTTGGTTTTTTTTTTTTTTTTTAATAAAGTATTAGCTACTGTGGCTTATCCATGATACAGCTACAACTCAGCAGAGAGAAAACTCTTTCTTTTCTTAAGCAGTAAGATATTTTTCAGCTCAAAGTTTCATAGAGAGGAAAAATTCTTGTGTCCTCACAGTGGTTAAACTAGGTGACAGATCTCCAACTCTCATCCATGTATAGAAAATATGCTGAAGACTTAAAGAAACATGCAGAAAACCAACATGTCTTTCTGTAAACTTACTTTCTGTTAAAGAGACACATTTTGTGTGTAAATGGTCATTTTGTATGTAGAGATGTAAATATATACATGTTTGTATATAAACAGCCATGTACGCAAGTAAGGAGTTTTTGCTCTAAGTAAAATGTAAAAAGCCGTACAAAGTTGAACTTAGGGGTGTGTGAAAATGGTTAGCACTGGACAGATCCGAGTGAGAGATGTGTATCACTGCCACTGTGTCCTCTTTCTTATTCCTAATGCTCACTGTGCCTCCCAAACCTACCCCTGTGTAGCATGAAATGATCACTAATTATCCTTACATCACATGTTGAACAAAGTGTGGCTTTACTAAGCCGAATAGTTTATCATTTACTATGTGGGGACATTTTTCTATTTGATTTTGCTGCTATAGAACGCAGCAAGAGTAGAGATGGAGCATGCTTTTTGCCAGTTGAGGCTGAGACCAGACTTTAAGAAGATCTGAGCCTAACGAGTAAGAGTTTAATTCCTTAGGCAATGAGGCATCATTGATTTTTCTTTTTTTCTTTTTCTCAACCAGGGATTAATGTGATCTAATTGTACTTCAGGAAGAAGGCTTAGGAAGAACTATAGAATTGATTAGAGAAAAGTGACTGAAAGCTAAGCAGTTGTTTTGTGTATGCTTAAGTATAAAATGTACAGTTCTAATGATGAGAAGTAAACAGAAAATATAAAATACAAGTTAAATTTTCTGTAAACAGAAAATACAAATATGTTAAATTTAGATGAAATATATTTCAACCAGCTGATACATAAATATATATCCAATGACACATGATCATTTGATTTAAGGCAGTTTTCTACTGATAATCCTACCTGTGTTTCTTATTATCTCAGTTCATGGCCTTCCTCTGAATATTACATCTGTGAAAAATGTTGCAGTGATCATTATTTCATTGAAACCTTTTTAATTTAAGGTATTTATAATAATCTGTTATGATAATGATAGTGCCCTTTGAGCATTTCTTTTAAAACTGAAATCCTATTTTCTTTACCTTATGAGAATGTTACAGTTTTGATCGAAAAATATTTTCTCTTTTCATCTGAAATTCTCCACAATCATTTCTGAAAGCAACCATATAATGGAATGGTTGCTAACTTGAATGAGTTTAGGAACAATTTTTGACTCGGTAAATAAAACATTTAACTGATCAGAGTATTCATGGATGTGAAAAACCCTTTCTTCCCTTGTAAGATTTTGTGAATGCTCACAAGATAATATGGGGAATCTATAGCTAGTTATCTCTATGTTATGAAGAAAAAAATAATTATTTTAGCTTGACTGAATTTAGCAATTCAGTTATGAAGAAGTTGAATATAATGGACAAATTATTTGTACACAGAACTTAAGTCAAAATCAACAAACTCCTATTTTAATCAGCAATCTTTCCATGGTAGTGTGCTTCTTTCAATCTGTCAGAAAATATCCTCGGTCGTTCATGGTTTGGTATTTCTCTTTTCACACAACAATCATGTTACCCTCCTGGTCAGATACGTTTTATGGAAATAGGAAGAGCCTCAATGTCATACTTCCACGCATTCTTTTATTAATACTGCGTTTGATTACAGATACTTTGGAGTTACTTCTTTTAGAACAGGAGGAGGTATCTGGTTTGTGCCAGTAAGTGACAGCCATCTAATTTGTTTTCTGTCAGTGTTCCTTGCTATCACCGCTCTCGGTATTTCTCAGTTTTATCTATTAAACACTGTAGTCTTATCATGGATTCTCTGCCACGAAGAATGACACATATTTGGTATTAGCATAAATTGTTAGGGGGAAGACTAACTTGAAATGCATATTGCCAAAATTTTTGAAATAGAAAATTGACCTTTGAGAGTTCACAATGGGCATAAGAGGCTATGATATCCTGAGAAAGAACACAATAAGATCTCAGGAAAAAATACCTGAATTGTGGTATCATCAATCTTTCCTGATAGTTCTAATGTATAAATTTGTCAAATGTTTCAGACTGTATCAAATATACTATATTTGCTCATGAGGAAAGGAGGTAAATAAAATGAGGTAGAAAAATGCATAATATCTATACATTTACAGACAAGATAAAATCAAAGAATGCAGTCCATGAATTGAAAAAAAAAACAAAAAAACAAAAAAAAAACCTAGATTGTAAAATTTAGAGCACTGTATCAGAGAAGATAAATTACCAGGAAACAGTGAGTTTAGGTAATTCCTTTTCCACTTTTGATTTTTAAGCCTAATAGTAGGGGCTTCCCAGGTGGCACAGTGGTAAAGAATCTACCTGCTGATGCAGGAAATGCAAGAAATTTGTCCCTGGGTTGGGAAGATCTACTGGAGTAGGAAGTGGCAACCCACCCCAGTATTCTTGCCTGGAAAATTCCATGGATGGAGTCACAAAGAGTTGGACATGACTGAGCATCCACACAGAAAAAGGGTATAACTGCACATGTTTCTGAGAAGGAGTGTTTGTCATATAAACATATAGAACATGTAGTATATTCTAATAATATATTTCTATGTTGAAGCGTTAAATATAGGAATATGTTCTTGAAGGGCAGAAAGTAGGAAGTGGAGAACACAGTACATGTGGAAAATATATCTCAACAATTCTTTTATGTGCATACAAAGCATTTTGTTTAGGTTCTGAGATATATTGCCATTGTTTTTTAGTTGCCAAGTCATGTCTGACTCTTTACAGGTCCATGAACTATAGCCCAACAGGCTCCTCTGTCCATGAGATTTCCTAGGCAAGAATACTAAAGTGGGTTGCCATTCCTTCTCCAGGGCGTCTTCCTGACCCAAGGATTGAGCCTACATCTGCTTCACTGGTAGGCAAATTTTTACCGTTGAGTAACCAGGTTCTTATTTATTATTGGTCAAGTCAGTGGGTAAAATTCTGAAATCTATATTTTCTATTATGTCCCCTAGTGGTAATCTCTGAAAGCTGTAGTCAGACAACATAAAATATAGTGGGAGTTGGGCTTCCCAGGTGGTGTTAGTGGTGAAATCCTGCCTGCCAGTGCACAGGACATAGAGATGCGGGTCCATTTCCTGGGCTGGGTAGATCCCCTGGAGAAGGGCATGGAGACATACTCAAGTATTCTTGCCTGGGGACTCTCATGGACAGAGGTGCTGGTGGGCTACAGTCCATAAGGTTGCAAAGGGTCAGACCCAACTGAAGCAGCTTAGCACATACAGTGCACACACAGGGCAGCTTCATAATTCTTTCAGAATTTAGCCTGGCTCATTGCTCATCTGGGCCATTTTCTTAATGGTTATTTCAGCTTGAGCTTTACAATGCCCTTTATAGCCCATATTAATAGCAATATTTTCCCTTTTATATTTATCATCTGTTAACTTCCTATCTGTAACTCTTATATTCATTCAGTGTATGATTCTTTTTTTAATAAGTGGTCTTTCCATATATCACATATTAGATAATTCAGTCATTATTATATTAACAATGTAATATACGTTAATAAACAAGTAGCATTGGCATTTTTCTCTGGAACTGATGGGCTGATTTTTCAGATAAATATTCAACTTAACCTTGCTTGTGCATGGAAATGGGTTATTTCCCAGGAATATTTGCTGAAAAAGATTTCCATTCATCATAGTCTTTTAATACACAGTAAAAATCTCATTTATGAGTTGAGTAGATTACACACATTCAAGCCTATGTCATCCATGTTTAGGCATTAAGTTTTATTTTTTAAATTTGATGCCAGAGATTACTCATTTTTATCTCAAATGCTTTTTTTTTTTTGTTTCAGGAACACCATTCACTAGTGTTAACTTTATAAACATCACAATTTTTAAGATACGCAGAATATACTTGTATATATATATATATATGATTACTTAATACTTTCATGAAGCTTTATAGCAGATGAATAATTACTTACATAAACTGACCTTAGTGGCTGCCATAAAACAGTCTAATTATTGCATTCTTAAAGTGACTGCAATTAATGTAATCTCCAAAGCAGTAAAATATTGATATTTCAGGTTGCTGATTATCTGTAACATTTGTTGCACAAGATGGTAGTTTAATGTGAAGTCATACTATAATTCACTGTTAATCCTTTAATACTGAACCTTTAAAGTGCCAGTTCTTAATAAATTGCTACTATAGTATCACAGAGTGGAACTGAACTTCAAGTGAATATGAACAATTAAATGTGCAACAAAACTGAAACATTAGAGAAAATGCTAGCCTTGAAAATGAATGTTAATATCTGTAATATTTTATCAGCAAAAATCTCAAATACTGGATAACTATTCAGAGAATTTGATAGCTTGGCCTTACGGCTTATTGGAAAAATTTCATCAGCCTATGAAATTAACAAAAAGCTGAATATGATTTGGAACAACATAGTTGAAGAAACCATGATCTATGAAATATGTTAGAAAATTTTTTATTTTGAAAATGCCCTTATTCAGCAGGTACAAAAATTGTTCATTTCAATTGTATATACTGAATAGTTTTTGCTTTTAGCCTTGTGGCAGCAAAAAAAATGTGCAGGTGTAGAGTGGGTCAATAACTAAATAAAAGATCTATAGAGTGTTATTTTTGTACCAAAAGTTATCTTAGCCACAGTACACCTTGTTCTTGAGACACTGTGAAGTATGCTTAAAGGATTTGAAACTCCAAAAACTTTTATTAAACTGCACACTACAGTAAATATGTTATTAAAAAGTAAAGAACCGGCTTCTTTCAATAAAACTCCCCTTGGCATTGAAAGACCCTTTAGAAACAAACTATAGTTGATCCTCTGAGAGTATTTTCTTTTTATTACTTACTGCTAGTTTTTGCTTGTTTCTTATACTTTTTTAAAAGCGTCCTCTTAAATTTGCTTAATTATGGCATAGAAACCTTAATCAAATAAGCACAAAGATCTTTCTGTTATTAAGGATTGTTGTCATTGAAATATATAAACAAATTTGAATATTTATCAATAAAATATGCTTTGATAAATTTTATATGTAAAACATATAAATTATGTTTATAATATATATATGTTCCACTAAAGTATATAAGTAAAAACAGTTCTTGTAAAGGAAAACAAATGAATGAAATAGAAATACTTGTGTGTGGGCCTCTTCTCAACCCTTCCTTCTCTTCCAAATTCTCTGTATTCATAAATTAGGGACATTGACCCCTGTTGGAAGTGAGAAAGTGTTACATTGTACTCAGAAGGTAGGCTAGACATAGCAGTGAAATGATTTCTAGATTGAACGTGGAACTACGGTTTGTATCCAGAGAAATACTCATTTTTCCAATTACCAGTTTTTTCAGGTTTTTAAAATAGTTGTAGAGACAATAAAGGTAAAATCTGGAAAGTTGGTATAAATAAAACTTTTGGAAGAAGAAAGAGGAAGACTTAAGATGAGGAAGATATTGTCTTGACATAAACTTACTGTGACTATGGTTTGACCACATTGACTGAAGTATATTTCAATGATATTTAACTCATTTAGCTAATGATGTAATGTTGTAAAGCTTTCTATATAAATAAAACATGCATTTCTCTCTGAATGATATGTTACATGCTTAATCAGACACTGTAAACTATTCCTGAGCAATAATTTATGAATTACAAATTATTTTCAGGGATAGTCTGGGAACTGATTAAAAAAAGGCCTGAATTCTACACTTTGTCTCACACACACATGCACATACATACACCCTGTCTTTATATACTACTGAGTGTATATAATATACATGTTAGTAATTACATTTACTGTAGATATGTATGCCTTTATGTCTTATATATGTGGGCGTGGATTATTTTATATCCAACTTGCATATTCTCTTTCCAGAGTTTCTTGTTTATTAGGGTCATTTAATACAGAAAGGTTTGTATGAAAATTCCTTCAATGTTTATTAGATTCTTACAGATTTTGATAAAAGTTGCCTATTATGACAACCTTGGATAATAACACTGATAAACCGTGAACTGTGAATGTATAAAATCTGCATTCAATCTCACATGTTAAAATGAGTTTTCTTGAAAATTTTTCATGAAGTCATATAGGATTAAGTATAAAATGTAAAAGCCTGCAGGAGATAAGCTTGATGCTCTTCATTTTCACAAGCATATGTCGTTTTTTATGAATTTTTTAACCCGATTCTTTCATTTACGTAATTCTTTACCTCTCAAAGATCTTAAAATATTCTATTCAGTTTTATCAGATCTCTAGATCATGTAAATCAATTGAAGGAAACATGTTGAATAGTTAAATAAAAACTTTATCACTTAATTTCAAAATGAAATTCTTACGTATTTCTAGGATACCAAAAAAGGCGTTGGTCAGGAATTCTAAACAGGCATTTGATGGGGTGGGGGGAATAAAAGCCTTCCACCGAGTCCATTTAATTGTGTTGATTTTCTTGTTATCCTAATACTTACACCGATATGACTTCAGATTTCCTTTCTATTCTGAGCATATTACCAAGCATGAGCTAAAATAAGGAAGAGAGGATGTCTTAAACGCTATTCTTGCTCTGCCACTGTTGCTGTGAGGTCTTCTGTGTGTCAAGTAGGTTCTCTTCAATGCACTTTCCCCATCATTAAATGAAAGCGCCGGGCTAGCTGAATACTGTAATTTAGACCTGTCAACTGTTAGGAATGAATAAAATTTGAAAATTTCAAAAGCCCAGTGTGTTTTTCCACATAAAATACTATTACATTTTTACATTCTAAATGAGCATCATGTGTCTAAAAGTGGCACTCACCAATATTAATCTTCAACATTATTAATGTTTTTCTACTTCATGTATAATGTTAATGAGTCAGGCTTTATATATTATAAAAAAGTATCAAGATAATATAAAATAACATTATTACTTATCCAGAATTATTTCTGCTATGTATATAAGCTATATAAAGATAATGTATTATAGTATTACAAATACAAAATTAGAAAGGGATACATATAGATTAACCCCTTTAGCCTTAATTAGGTGAATATTTGTGCTAAAGAATACTTTTCAGGAGCTACAACTTGGGCAAATTCCATAAAAGTAAAGGTTGTGATTCCATTGCATTATTTAAAATATCTGTGTGGAACATTTCTACACTAACTTTTAAAGGCATATGCATTTAAAAAATATTATTGGTCCTCATAAACAGTACAGGTTTATCCCATTATGATATTAGTGTATTTTACTCATTCATGTGACTGATTTAAAACAATAGAATCTATAGGGAAGCATATAGGAATCACAGAAAAAGAAATACAAATAAGTAATAAACATGCAGAAATGTATTTTCTTTAAAATCAAAAACAAAGTTGGGGATATATTTTTATTTTTCAAGTTTATAAACATTAAAAAATTGGTGATGTCTACTGTTGGTAGGTATGTGAGGAAATAAGACACTTGAGGGAGATTTGTCGACTGTCAAAAAAAATCTGTAAAATAGCTATCGTGTGATGGAGCAACTTCACTTTTAGATTTTTCTCTTAAAAATTATGCGTATAAATAATGATGAATCAAAAGAGAGTTTGTTGTATCAGTGTGGCCTTTTCTCTCTTCCTTGAGTTGTTACAGCGTCTTGACCACACCACTGGCATTTTTCACAGTGTCCTGCCTGTGTGCCATTGTGGCTCCTAACAAAGTTTGACTACAGCCCAGACCTACTCAATATCTTAAAGTCATAATCAAATCAAAAGTAAATCAGACTAGCATTGAATGACATGCATGGATATTATGATGCAGTATAAGTAAAAATGGCTAAGTAATAATTTAAATCATGAGAAACGCTGGGCTGGAGGAAGCGCAGGCTGGAATCAAGATTGCCAGGAGAAATATCAATCACCTCAGATATGCAGATGACACCACCCTTATGGCAGAAAGTGAAGAAGAACTAAAGAGCCTTTGAAAGTGAAAGAGGAAAGTGAAAAAGTTGGCTTAAAGTTCAACATTCAGAAAACAAAGATCATGGCATCTGGTCCCATGACTTTATGGCAAATAGATGGGGAAACGGTGGAAACAGTTGCTGACTTTATTTTTCTGGGTTCCAAAATCACTGTAGATGGTGATTGCAGCCATGAAATTGAAAGAACTTACTCCTTGGAAGGAAAGTTACGACCAACCTAGACAGCATATTAAAAAACAGAGATATTATTTTGCCAACAAAGGTCCGTCTAGTCAAGGCTATGGTTTTTCCTGTGGTCATATATGGATGTGAGTTGGACTGTGAAGAAAGCTGTGTTCCAAAGAATTGATGCTTTTGAACTGTGGTGTTGGAGAAGACTCTTGAGAGTCCCTTGGATTGTAAGGAGATCCAACCAGTCCATCCTAAAGGAGATCAGCCCTGGGTGTTCACTGGAAGGACTGATGTTGAAGCTGAAACTCCAGTACTTTGGCCACCTCATGCGAAGAGGTGACTCATTGGAAAAGACCCTGATGCTGGGAAAGATTGAGGGCAGGAGGAGAAGGGAACGACAGAAGATGAGATGGTTGGATGGCATTACCGACTCAATGGATATGGGTTTGGGTGGACTCCAGGAGTTGGTGATGGACAGGGAGGCCTGGCGGTTTATAGGGTCACAAAGACTTGGACATGACTGAGCAGCTGAACTGAGCTGAACTGATATTTAGAAATTAAATCAATCTCAGCTCAATTCAAGAAATATTGAGTTTATGCTGTAAGTAAGGAGAAGGCAATGGCACCCCACTCCAGTGTTCTTGCCTGGAAAATCCCATGAACAGAGAAGCCTGGTAGGCTGCCATCTATGGGGTCACACAGAGTCGGACATGACTGAAGTGACTTAGCAGCAACAGCTATTCTGTGATTATTATATCATGGGAAATGACTTTTATCTACTTTATGGGATTTGTTCTACCCTTCACTACACGTATTTTTGTGTTTATCTTAGTCATTTCAGGAAAACTGTATTTACTGCTGACGAAGATTGTGTATGTATGCCAAAATATGAATTCGTACACAGTATTTATACTATATAATTATGAATATGAATATTACATTATTTTATTTTGACATCTTTTTCTCTCCCCACTCTGTCTTCCTCAACCAAATTGCTTCCAAATTTTTAAGAAATACTATATTTCCTCACTGAATTAATATTTAAAGCCTATGATACTGATAATGCTTTTCCAAAAATTTCTGCCATACTCCTTCAAAATAATAAACATTATAGAAATTATTTTACATGTATGTTTCCAGAATATGACACTTTAAAAAATTTTTATTTTATTGAAGTATTGTTGATTGATCAAATGGTAAAGAATCCACCTGAAATACCGGAGACCTGGGTTCCATCCCCGAGTTGGGAAGATCCCCTGGAGGAGAGTGTGGCAACCCACTCCAGCATTCTTGCCTGCAGAATCCCATGGACAGAGGAGTCTGGCGGGGTCCATAAATTGTCAGATAGAGCTGAGTGACTAAGCACACACAGCACATAGTTGATTTACAATGTTTTGTTAATTTCTAGTGTTTTGCTAATTTCGTGATTTCTTTTGATAATGTTAAGTTGGATCTCTTGGTTAAAGTATCATATGCCTGGCTTCTCCACTGTGATTATTAAGATTTTTTTTTCCCCTTTGCATTTTCTACACTTTGGTAATGAGTCAGTGAGTCTTGCCCATTTCCAAAGGGGTGATGGGGAATAAAAAAAACTACAGCTTCTGAAGCAAGCAGTATCTACATTTATTATTTGGAATTCTTCAGCAATGATGACATGTACTTTCTCCCCCATTTATGCATTTAATTATTTATAGCAGTATAGAAACATGTATGCTTAATTCATTATTTAAATTATATTCTAATAACTTCATTATTTATAAACGTCTTAATTTTAGGCTGCAAACATTATTTCACTGTGGCTTGATTTGCTTTTCCTGATGCATTTCCTGATTTTCGTGTGCTTGTATGTCATCTGTGGAAATATCTGATAGGCCTTTGCCTGCTACTTAATTGGATTATATCTTTTTGTTGAGCTATATGGATTTTTTTTCATTTTTTGTTGTTCAAACCTTACCAGACTTATTTTCTTAGTTTTTGTTTCAGATTGTTCATTGCTAAATGTATGTAAACACAACACATTTTTATTTTATAGTGTTAAATTTTTCAACTTTGCTGAATTTATTATCTTTAGTATGTTTTTCTTGTGAATTTCTCCAGATTTTTTTAAATACAGAATCATGCCATCTAGGAACAGAGATATTTTTACTTCATTTTCAGTGGAAATGACTTTCTCTTTTTTCCTTTATTAAAGAAACTTTCTGTATAGAACTTCTGACACAATTATAAATGGAAGTGGTGAAAGCAGAAAAAAAAACTGGAAGTGGATTTTTCTTACAGAAAGTGTATTTTTCTTACAGAACATTTGCCAATTAGTACACAGAATTTTAATATGCTGTGCTAGTTTCCATTGTTATTAAAAACCTGTACTTGTTTGGTATATTTGTTACTATTAAGGAAAAAATATTCATAAATTATTAACTAAAGCACATACTTTATTCAAGTTTTCCTAGCTTTTACATAAGGTCATTTCTCTGTTCCAATATCCCAAGAGTATACAGTGTTAAATCTTGTAGACAAGCCTCTCTTGACACTTGCTAGCTATGATTGATTTCTCAGACTTTCTTTGTTTTTATTGGCCCTCAAGGTTTTAAACAGTACAGATCAAGTATTGCATAGACTACTCCTCAATTGGGATTCATCTGATGTTTACCTTATAGCTGAACACAGATTATGATGAGTTTCGAGAAGGAAGACCTGACGAGGGGCATATCAAGGGTAGCATCTTGACTTATCGAGGTTGATGTAGCCCTTGAGGTATTACTAATGCAGGGGCCCTGAGTTACTCCTCTTGTTGTCCTTTAATGCTGTACTCAGATGCACTCACACTTAAGAGTGATGAGCTGTACTCCACCTGCTGAAGGAAAGAATATCACATAGATTATTTGGAACATTTCACCTGAAACATTTGTATACACTTTCCTTTACTCAGGCATTGATATGCATTGGTGTAGACTCATATTATGTATGCACCTATGTTCACGTACACATATATACGTGTGCATGCCACTATATATGTCATAATGCAGTTGCATTTTACATATTTTCCTCACATTATCTCGTTTTGGCCACAGTAATTTCCATTGGCTCCTGTGTTCCTTTGCACATCTTTATTATTAAATGTGCTTTTGTGAGAGACACAAACAGCCCTTCCCTTCTGGCCTATAAGATTCTCAAGTTCATCTTGTATATAATTTTCCCTGATACTAGAATCAGCTGTTTATTCATGAAGCCCCATTTTCTCTCATTAGAGAATGGTATTAGAACTAAGATCAAAGTGACAAGTGTGCTTATAGCTACTGACATGTTGCTTCTAGGCCCTCTCAGCTGACACAGCATAGCGTTATATGTGTAAAAGTGAAAGTGAAGTCACTCAGTCGAGTCCAACTCTTTGTGATCCCATGGACTGCAGTCTACCAGGCTTCTCTCTCCATGGGATTTTCCAGGCAAGAATACTGGAGTGGGTTGCCATTTCCTTCTCCAGGGGATCTTCCTGACTCTGGGATTGAACCCAGGTCTCCTGTATTGCAGGCAGATGCTTTACCCTCTGAGCCAAAGTGTATGTTTACTAATCCATAATATACATGCATACTATACACACACACACACACACATACATATATGTGTGTGTGTGTGTGTGTGTGTATACACACAATTGTTTATCTGTAACTTCTGACTCCAACATTGAGAAACCTGGTTACCACCTTTAACTGTTCATTCATTTAATTGTATAATGCTACTATACGTATCTTAACACAATCAGAATTATTAACTAGGACCAGCATGAAGAAACCTACAATTAATGTGTACTGTGTGACTTATCTGTACAGCTGACCCTTGAACAACTTGAGGTTAGGGAGGCCAATCCCATACGTGGCACAATATGTCTATAATTTATAGTCAGCCCTCCATATATGCATTCTGTATCTACAGATAGTGAAGTACTGGAATACATGTGTATTGAAAAAAATCCCCACATAAGCGGACTTTCACTTGAACAACCCATGTTGTTCAAGGTCACCTATAATTTGTTTTGCCTTTATAGTCTTACATACTTCACTTATTTCTAAAGTTTCTTGGGTCAGCACAATTTTTCATACTTCTTTCACTGAGGATGTAGGCAAGTCTCTGTTGGCATTTGTTGGCTATGATTGATTTCTCAGACTTTGTTTTTATTGGCCCTCACAGTTTTAAGCAGTAAAGTTCAAGTATTTTGTAGACTATCCCTCAATTAGGATTCGTCTGATGTTTCAGTTCAGTTCAGTCGCTCAGTTGTGTCTGACTCTTTGCAACCCCAAGGACTGCAGCGTGCCAGGCTTCCCTGTCCATCACCAAATCCTGGAGTTTCCTCAAACTCATGTTCACTGAGCTGGTGATGCCATGCAACCGTCTCATCCTCTCTCTTCCCCTTCTCCTCCTCCTCTGATGCTTATCTATTCATTTTTGTTTTTTCCAAAATGTAATATAATTGGAATCACATAGTATAGAAGCTTTGGAATATATGTTCTTTTCACATATTAATATGCATTTATAATCTACCTATGTCTTTGCATGGCTTGATAGAACATTTTCTGTCATTAAAAATTGTTCCATCATATGTAGGCACTGCAATTTATCCCTTCACCCACTATGAAAGATTGCTTCCAGTTTTGTAAAATAAAACTGGTATAAACATTTGCTGTGTTTTCAAATCAGTTGTGTAAAATCAGGAAGGCAATTGCTTAAATGTAGGTTACAAGGTGCTTGTGATACTCTGCATTCCCAGCAACAATGAATGGGAGTTCATGTTGCTTCACATCTTTGCCAGCAATTGGTATTATCTGTGCTTTGAATTAAAATGTCCTACTCGGTGTGTAGTGGTATCTCTGTAGTTTAATTTGCAATTATCTCTTGGCAAACAACTCTGAGCATCTTTTCATAAGCTTATGTTCATTCTTTGTGCTTCTTTGGTCAAATAACTCAAATATCAGCTTCTATATTTTGCCCATTTTTAATTGAGCTGCTGTGTTCTTTACAAAGTATTTGTACATGTTGGATAAAATTCATTTATCAAATCTGTATCTTACAAATACTTTATCTCAATCTTGGCTTGTCTTTCCATTTTCTGCTAACTTCTGCACAACAAACCCTTTTTATTGCAATGAATCCAGTATATCATTCTTTACTTTCATGGATCATATTTTATTTTCTATCTAAACTCATCAAACCCAAGGACACATAGGTTTTCACCTGTATTTCCTTCTAGATTTTGCAGTCTTTTATTTACCTTTTTACATGTGATCTGGTTTGAATTAATTTTTATGAAAAGTATAAAAAATGTATCTAAATTCATGAGAGTTGGTTTTGAGATTTTTTTTAAAAATTTTTTTGCATTTGACTTTGAATTGTTCATGTAAAGTCTGTTGAATATCCAGCCAGCCTTACACACCTGAAATAAATCTCATTTGTCAAGGTGTATTATTTTTTTATTATAAATTGTTGGATTTATTAACTATAGTTAGTAGGGAATTTTCTGTCTGAGAGAGATTGTGTAGTTTTTTTTCCCCTAATTTGTAATGTATTTGTCTTATTTTGGTATTAGAATTTTAACCTCACAGTATGTTTCCATGTGTTTAAATTTCTGAGAAAAGATTGTAGAGAATTATTAACATTTTTCTTTTAAAAGTTTATCAGAACTTGCCGTTAAACTTCTGGGCCTAAAGCTTTTGTTTTGGAAGGTTTTGTTATTGATTCTACTGGTACAAGTTAAACAAAAATAGTCCCATTTAAATTATTCATTATTGTGTTATTTTGTTTTTTTCATCTTTAAGAGATCAGCCCATTTTTTTATGTTGTCACATTTTGGAAGATGGAATTTTTCATAAGTTTTATTTATTATTCTTCTAATGTCTGTGGGATCAGTAGTGACAATTTCATTTCTAATATTGGTAATTTGTGTCACCTGTCATTTTTCTTAACATGGTAGAAAGTTTTAACTTCATTGTTCTTTTCAGACGATCTTTTTATTTTTGGTTTTGTTGATTTTTCTGTCATTTCTCTTTATTCATTTTCACTAACTTCTTATCCAATTATTAATTTGTTTTCTTCCACGTGCTCTAAATCTATATTGCTCTTCTTTTTCTACTTTCCTAAGATAGAGGTTTAATTTTGTGATTAAAATATTTGTGTATATATATATATTTCATGTTGTAAATTTTATTGAGCTCCGTACAAATTTTGATTTTATATTCTCAATTTCATTTAGTTTAAAATAGTTTTACTTTCTCTTTGAGACTGATGCATGGGGATAATCCAGACAGAAGGTGTGGGGCGGGAGGGGGGAGGTGGGGGTCGGGATTGGGAGTTCATGTACACTCGTGGCTGATTCATGTCAATATATAGCAAAACGAATACAGTATTGTAAAGCAAAACAAACTAAAAAATAAAAATCAATTAAAAATAAAGAAAGATCTCTCTGTACAAATGACATTAAAAAGCTTCCTTTAAATGTTAGAGTAATGAACTGGATTAAATGTTTAATATTTCAGTTTCAAAAAAAAAAGAGTGTATTGTTCAACTTTCAGATTGGAAACTTTGAAATTTAGGAAATATTTAGAAATTTCCTGATATCTTCCCATTATTGATTTCTAGTTGTCTTAATCTATTTGGGCTGCTATAATAAAATACCTGTGTATGGGTGGTTTATAAACAACAGAAATTTTGTCGTTGTTCAGTTGTGTCCTACTCTTTGTGACCCCGTGGACTGACACGCCAGGCCTCCCTGTCCATCATCGATTCCCAGAGTTTACTCAGACTCATGTCCATTGAGTCAGTGATGCCATCTACCCATCTCATCCTCTGTCATTCAATTCTCCTCTTGCCCTCACTGTTCCCCAGAATCAGGATCTTTTCAGTGAGTCTGCTCTTTGCATCAGGTTGCCAAAGTGTTGGAGTTTCAGTTTCAGCATCAGTCCTTCCAATGAACACCCAGGACTAATTTCCTTTAGGATTGACTGGTTTGACCTCCTTGCAGTCCAAGTGACTCTCAAGAGTTTTCTCCAATCCACAGTTCAAAAGCATCAATTTTTCGGTGCTCAGCCTTCTTTATGGTCCAACTCTCACATCCATACATGGCTACTGGAAAAACCAGTAGATTTTGATGAGACTAGACTTTGACTAGACGGATCTTAGTTGGCTAAGTTATGTCTCTGCTTTTTAATATGCTCTGTAGGTAGGTCATAACTTTCCTTCCAAGGAGCAAGTGTCTTTTAATTTCATGGCTGTAGTCACCAACTGCAGTGATTTTGGAGCCCCCCAAAATAAAGTCTGTCACTGTTTCCATTGTTTCTCCATCTATTTACCATGAAGTGATGGGACCAGATGCCATGATCTTAGTTTTTGAATGTTGAGTTTTAAGCCAACTTTTTCACTCTCCTCTTTTACCTTCATCAAGAGGCTCTTTAGTTCCTCTTTACTGTCTGCCATAAGGGTGGTGTCATCTGCCTATCTGAGGTCAATGATATGTTTCCCATCAATGTATATTCCATCTTGTGTTTCATATAGACTGGCATTTCTCATGACATACTTGACATAGAAGTTAAATAAGCAGGGTGACAATATATACCCTTGATGTGCTCTTTCCCCAATTTGGAACCAGTTCATTTTTCCATATTCAGTATTAACTGTTGCTTCTTGACCTGCCTACAGGTTTCTCAGGAGGCAGATCAGGTGGTCTGGTATTCCCATCTCTTTAAGAATTTTCCAGAGTTTATTGTGATCCACAGAGTCAAAGGCTTTAGCAAAGTAAATGAAGCAGAAGTAGATTTTTTTTTTTTTCTGAAATGCTCTTGCTGTTTCTATGATCCACTGGATGTTGGCAATTTTATCTCTGGTTTCTCTGCCTTTTCTAAATCCAGCTTGGACATCTGGAAGTTCTCAGTTAATGTACAGTTGAAGCCTGGCTTGGAGAATTTTCAGTATTACTTTCCTAGTGTGCGAGATGAGTGCATTCGTGCAGCAGTTTGGTTTTCTTTGGTATTGCATTTCTTTGGAACTGGAATGAAAACTGACCTTTTCCAGAAATTTACTCCTCACAAATCTGGAGGATGGAAAGTCTGAGATCATGATGCCAGCCACATTTGTGACTGGTGACGTCTCACTTGCCAACTCATAGACTGTGGCTGCAAATTCTGTCCTTACATGGTGGAAGTGGCTAGACATAGTTGTGGGATCTCTTCTATAAGACCGTTAATCCCCTTCTTGAAGGTTCCACCCTTACTGACCTAAAATCCTCCCCAAACCCCTACCTCCTAATGTCATCACATGGAATGTTTTTAGACCATTGCACTAGTTTAGTTCTCATATCTGAGAACAATTTTTAAAAATGATTTATGTTCTTTTATGTTTCTGAAAATATTATTTTGTTGCACAAAGTGTGTTCCACGTTGGTGAATATTCCATGAGGGCTTGAGAAAAATGCCTATTCACTGGTTGTGGAGGATTATATGAATGTCATTTACATGAAGTTGATTGATAATGTTATTTGGGTTAACATTATCTTTTCATATTTTCTTCCCTTTTTATCTGAATAATGAAGAGATATTGAAGTCTCTTACAATAATAGTGGATTTCTCTTTCTCCTTTCCGTTTGATCAGTTTTTGACTCTCATTATTTAATCTGCCCTTTATTCTAGAAAATTTTCCTTGTTTTGAGGTCTTTGTGTAAAACTCAAATATAGCTACTCCAGCTTACTTTTGATTAGTGTTAGCATAATGTATAGTTTATGGTTTCCCCAGTGGGTCAGCAGTAAAGAATCCACCTGCATTTCAGGAGACATGGCAGGAGCCCAGTTTCAATCCCTAGGTTGGGAAGATCCTCTGGAAAAGCAAATGGCAACCCATTCCATGGGAAACCCCATAGAGAGAAGAGCCCAGCAGGTTACAGTCCATGGGGTCCAAAAGAGTTGGACATGATTTCACAGCTGAACAACTAAATGCATATTTTACTTTCCTTTTAGCTTATCTGATTCTTTATATTTAAAAGGGGTTTCTACTGTGGACAGCATATAGTTGAGTCTGCTGCTGTTGCTAAGTCACTTCATAGTGTCCAACTCTGTGCGACCCCATAGATGGCAGCCCACCAGGCTCCCCTGTCCCTGGGATTCTCCAGGCAAGAACACTGGAGTGGGTTGCCATTTCCTTCTCCAGTGCATGAAAGTGAAAAGTGAAAATGAAGTTGCTCAGTCGTGTCTGACTCTTAGCGACCCCATAGACTACAGTCCACCAGATTCTTCCATCTATGGGATTTTCCAGGCAAGAGTACTGGAGTGAGTTGCCATTGCCTTCTCCATAGTTGAGTCTAGTTTGAAATAATTCAATAAAAAGGCTTCAGAACAAAGGAAACTATCAGAAATAAAAATTGCATAAGGCAAAAAGGAAAACACCAATACAGTATACTAACGCATATATATGGAATTTAGAAAGATGGTAACAATAACACTGTATGCGAGACAGCAAAAGAGACACAGAGGTTAGAACAGTCTTTTGGACTCTGTGGGAGAGAGAGAGGGTGGGATGATTTGGGAGAATGGCACTGAAACATGTATAATATCATATATGAAACAAATTGCCAGTCCAGGTTCAAAGCATGATACTGGATGCTTGGGGTTGGTGCACTGAGACGAACCAGAGGGATGGTATGGGGAGGGAGGAGGGAGGGGTTCCAGGATGGGGAACATGTGTATACCTGTGGCAGACTCATGTTGATGTATGGCAAACCCAATACAATATTGTAAAGTAATTAGCCTCCAATTAAAATAAACATATATATATATATATTTAAGTTGCATAGTAGGAAATGGATAGGCTTCCCTGGTGACTCAGATGCTGAAGAATCTACCTGCAATGTGGGAGACCTGGATTCAACCCCTGGGTCAAGAAGATCCCTTGGAAAAGGGAATGACTACACACTCTGATATTCTTGCCAGGAGAATTCCAAAGACAAAGGAGCCTTGACCTGCATGCAGGTTAAGAAGCAACAATTACTACTGGACATGGAACAACAGACTGGCTTCAAGTCGGAAAAGGCATACATCAAGGCTATATACTGTCACCCTGCTTTTTAACTTATATGAAGACTACATCATGTGAAATGCTGGGCTGGATGAAGCACAAGCTGGAATCAAGATTTCAGGGAGAAATATCAATAACCTCAGATATACAGATGACACCACCCATAAGGTAGAAATCAAAGAGGAACTAAAGAGCCTCTTAATGAAAGTGAAAAGGGAGAGTGAAAAAATTGGTTTAAAGCTCAACATTCAGAAAACTAAGATCATGGCGTCCAGTCCCACCACTTCATGACAAACAGATGGGGAAACAATGGAAACAGTGGCTGACTTTATATTTTGGGGCTCCAAAATCACTGCAGATGGTGATTGCAGCCATGAAATTAAAAGACACTTGCTCTTTGGAAGAAAAGCTATAACCAAACTAGACAGCATATTAAAAAGCAGAGACATTACTTTGCCAACAAAGGTCTGTCCAGTCAAAGCATGGCTTTTCCAGTGGTCATGTACAGATGTGAGTTGAACTATAAAAAAAGACTGAGCACCAAAAAGCTGATACTTTTGAACTGTGGTGTTGGACTGCAAGGAGATCCAACCAGTCCATCCTAAAGGAAATCAGTCCTAAATATTCTTTGGAAGAACTGATGCTGAAGCTGTAACTCCAACATTTTGCCCACCTAATGCAAAGAGCTGGCTCATTTGAACAGACTCTGATGCTGGGAAGATTGAAGGCTGGAGGAGAAGGGGACGACAGAGGATGAGAGTTGGATGGAATCATCAGCTTGATGGGTATGAGTCTGAGTAAGCTCCTGGAGTTGGTGATGGACAGAGAAGCCTGGGGTGCTGCAGTCCATGGGGTCACAGAGTCAGACACGACTGAGTGACTGAACTGAATTGAATAAATGGGTAGAACTGAAAGGAGAAATAGAGAAATCTATTATCCTTATTGGAGCCATTTAACCCCTCTCTTTTGGGGAAGGAAATAGCAACCCACTCCAGTATTCTTGCCTGGGAAACGCCACGGACAGAGGAGCCTGACTGGCTACAGCCCATTGGATCGCAAAGAGTCAGACATGACTTAGTGACTGAAACAAACCGTCCCTCTTTTAGGCTTCCTTGCTTCTTCTCTTGGCATGCCTTCCTTCCTAAAAGAGAGTCACAGTATCTGACTGTTTAGTCAACTATAATCCACTGTTATCCTGAAACTCATTTCATTTGTTTTTTAGTCATTAGGTAAGGGAAGCATTTTGTAATCTAATATTTAAGCCTCAAGCAATTAGTGTCTGGGTATTGTCCACCACATGTGCTATTTCAGTGGCAGAATTTCTGTTTTTCCCTATTAGATAATGTAGGAAGCTGCTGGTGTGAAAAGTATGCCCTTCTACAACAGGACTGAGTTTCTAGTTAGATCTTTATATATATAAATTAATTTTAATTAGGTAATTACAATTTTGTGATGGTGTTTGCCATACATTGACCTGAATTAGCCACAGGTATAATATTTTAGCTGGAGAGCAGGACTTTGGAGTGAAGAACATTCTAAGTATATTTCATAATGGTTATCCTGGAGAAGGAAATGGCAAACCACTCCAGTATTCTTGCTTGGAGAATCTCATGGACTGAGGAGCCTGGTGGGCTGCAGTCCATGGGGTCACAAAGAGTCAGACACGACTGAGTGACTTTACATTACATTACATCCTTCCCTTACCTCTGCTAGAGTTGTGAGAAGATCTTTCTTGGAACTGTACCACGGAACCTATTAGGTTTCCTAGAGTTTAATCTGTTTTATAAATGTGGCCTCTTCCCCTAGACTTGAGCACCCATGATTTATCACCCTCCACTTCATCCTCCACACTCAGCATCCAGCAGTTCACAAAACTTACCATCAAGTGCTACCACCAGTTCAGGGCTCCTGTGCCTTCTTGCCCTGTAGGCTGATCTCAGCTGTGACTCTCTGTTAAGCTGTCTCTCTAGATTTGGGGTGAGTGTTTGTCTTGCAAACTCAGATCCCTTACAATTACAGGAAAAATTATTTAGTTTCAGTCTGTTCAGCTTTTTCTCCATGCAAGATTGAGAATGACAGTGTCTAAGCTCTCTAGTACTCTTGCCTGGAGAATCCCAGGGATGGGGGAGCCTGGTGGGCTGCCGTCTATGGGGTTGCACAGAGTTGGACGCGACTGAAGCGACTTAGCACCAGCACCAAGCTCTCTATATCTTGTGCTAAAACTGGAAATTAACATTACTTTTTTGACAAATTGTCCTAATTTTGAACACTAAGAAATCTTTCAGAAGGACCCCCGTTTTCTTCAGGTGTTGCTGTTGCTATTGTTATTATTATTTAGCATTTACTTACTTTCTGCTTCTACATAGAAATAGCCATTTCTCCAAGGATTACTGGTTCTTTTTATTGGAAAATGACATATATAAACTAACAATGGTCACTGGGTTTACTGTTTCTATTGTAGTTCTAGAAATTTTTTCTACTATGCCTTCATGCAATTTTCACTACCCCACATTTATTTTTCCTGCAACATTACCTGTGCTTTTTGAGTCCAGGAAAAGTACACAAAATGAGAACAATACTACTTAAATTATTCTATTCTCTTTCTTACTGCCCATGAAAAGTTAAATCATAGTATCTAGACATAGAAAAGAAATATCTGTTGTTCACATACTCTATATTTCTATGGCTTCAAAAGTAAAATTTAAAAAAAAATCCTAGAAAAAATCAATCTCCACACTAATTTAGAGAAGGAGAATATTATGTTTTGATTTTTATTACAGGGATGGTATGTGTGAAGTAGGAACATGACCTTGTGAAATATTAGGAAATCTAAAACAATAATCACCATTTTTAGCAAAGGTGAACATGATTTTTAGGAGAACATGAATTTTAGGAGATTCTGTGCTGCACTTCTCTATATTATCCCAAATACCTTTTCAAGATGGAAGCATTTTTCCCCCCTAGCTGCTGCAGGTGTTGGTAGCTGAGTCTGTACTCTCTGGTAAATGCCCTTGGTGAAAAGAGCTGCCTATACCAAGGTTACCTCCCCCATTTTCAGGAGTAATCTATGAATAACGATTGGTCATTATGGGAAGCCACTGCGCTTGCCTCAGCGGGGACAGCATTAAGGGGTTATGGCAGTTCTGGAGCCACTCTGAGGATAACCTTATCTGCTGTTGCAAACATTCTGTAGTTCAAAGCCTTCCTCTGCCCAGTCCCACTTTTTCACAGCTAACTGGTGGTATTTTTTAGAGTGCATCCCTAAAAACCTCCTGCACCCCAGTCTCAGAACTTGAGTCTTTGTTCACAGAACCCACCTCTGACAATATCATGTTCTTATAATATACTATGTGACAAAATAATGGAAGAGTAACAGAATATCTTAAAAGTTTTGCCATGCATTTAATTTTGTCTGGCATATATACTTACATTTTGCTATTAATACTCCCCATAGCATCTTAAAGTTATCTTTTAAAATTGACATCCATCCTAATTATGCCATCATTCAAATTGTATCTGTTATGAACTTTGATTCCAGTCAGGCTTTTATTAAGGTGCTTTAAAATAAATAAATAAATAATACTTTAAATATTTAAAAGATGCTTTCAAGTATATAAATAATGCATCTGAGATGAACTTTCCTGAATCAAAAAAAAAAAAAAAGCAAAAATGAAGTTTACAGAAAAGACTACAAAAAATGTAAATGCTAGAGATTGCCATTAAGTATTTTTATTCCATTTGTCATAGGTTAGAGAAAAGAGGAAGATAATTCTTTTGTTTTTTGTTTTTTTTTTTTCTCTTTTACACATTCTCATAATGGTGAATACATATAAAAACCCTAACCCTAAACCTAAACCTAACATAAAACCCTAACCCTAACCCTAATTTTAACCCTAACCCCATCCTGAGAGTATGCATATAAGACCAATTTGTTTGGATGTCCAACAAATTTAGCCTTAGTACCCAAATAACAGAATGACCTATATACTGTTGTTTTTACACATGCTTCCTGACATCCTGGGCTAGAAATAAAGGTAGTGAACTAATGTGCTCTATATAGTACAAAAGAGGAAGAAAGCTAAAGTGATTAAATCACTGAAATACCCTTTTGATATTTTTATATATCTCTTTTGTATTTGGTTTAGTTTTGATTGAACTATGATTATATTACAGACATTAGTCAACATACTTCTATACTTAATAATCCAACACTTTACCCACTCCAGTCCTCTTGCCTGGAAAATCCCATGGATGGAGGAGCCTGGTGGGCTGCAGTCCATGGGGTCGCTAAGAGTCGGACACGACTGAGCGACTTCACTTTCACTTTTCACTTTCACGCATTGGAGAAGGAAATGGCAACCCACTCCAGTGTTCTTGCCTGGAGAATCCCAGGGACGGGGGAGCCTGGTGGGCTGCCGTCTATGGGGTCGCACAGAGTCGGACACGACTGAAGCGACTTAGCAGCAGCAGCAACAGCATGATAAACAATGATTATAGAAGTAAAAATTATTCTGAAATGTTTTAATGAATATATAATATTCTGTTAAGGGTATGCTTCATAGTTTATTTTCTAATGTCTTTTTATATTTCTGATTATTTTGTATTATGAAAGTTCTATAATATTTGTTTTTGTTCATGATGCTTTCATAGCATTTAATATAATTTTGTTATTGTGTCTTTGAAATGGAACTATCAGTGAAATGGTATACTGCCATTTTTTATCTTGAAATATATTACAAAAGTTTTAGCAAATATACTGTTAAATCATTTAAAAGGCTACCTAAAATAGATGGTACCTATTTTATCATGTCTTTGCCAGCATTATATATTCAATATAGGTTAATTTAATAATGAAAATTGAAGCTGATGGACAGTCAGTGAATGAATTTAAATAATAGTTGTGTAATCTGTAGATGTTCTGAAATAGTTACACAGTTTTAAGTTATATGTAATAGATTAGATAGAGCAAAATAGGCAGCTTGGAAAATGTAAGGAAGTAGGTAAATGATGGTTTTTCTCAGTAGGTGATAAAAAAATGGAAATATATAGGTACATTTTTGAGAAGGAATTGGTAATATTATGTGAGAAAGTTAGAATGAAATTGTGAGGAAACAACAGACTTAAAATTTACTTTTAGAAAATGAAGCAGAAACTGAAGATACGTTTTGTATCCTCACAATTTCATTTGTGGTACATGTGCACGTACTCCAAGTCTGAAAGAAGTGTAAATGCGGCGTGTATGCTTGAAGGCACACGTGAGTGTCTGTGTGAGGGATCTGCATGTGTGTATATGTGACTGTGTATGTGAGGCGAGTTGTCTATGTGCGGGTGTATGTGTGTGCATAGAAGGTTGCTGAGGTAGGGTATACAGCCGGGCATACCTATGTATATGGGTGTATGAGTGAGTGTGTGTGTGTATGCATGAGTGTGAGTATATGTGTGCGACAAATGCGTGTGTGCCACCTTGGGTGGGAGAATGCATATGTTGGGGAGCAGTGTGCATACATTTATAGAGTATATTTTGGTAGTGTCTGTGAATACGTATCTACAGAGATAGTCACATGCTTGTAGGCAAGGTGTATGTGTGGGGAATGCATATGTGGACAGGAATATGTATTGAGATGTGCACATCTGTGTTTGTATGTGAATTCACAAATCTATTTGAGAGTGTGTTTATCTGTGTATCTTCCGTAGGAATATTTACTCCCTTTCTGAGAGTGTGATACATTGAAGTGAAAGTTGCTCAGTCGTGTCTGATTCTTTGCAACCCCATGAACTATGCAGCCCATGGAATTCTCCAGGCCAGAATACTGGCATGGGTAGCCTTTCCCTTCTCCAGGTGATCTTCTCAACTCAGGGATAGAACCCAGGTCTCCTGCATTGTGGGCGGATTCTTTACCAGCTGAGCCACAAGGGAAGCCCAGTTGGCTACTGAGATAAGAATCAAATATCAAGAGGAAAATTAAGATTTGGTACTCCTATCACAGATGCAACTGATGCTGCTGCTGCTGCTCCGGCTGCTAAAAGTCACTTCAGTTGTGTCCGACTCTGTGCAACCCCATAGAGGGCAGCCCACCAGGCTCTCCTGTCCCTGGGATTTTCCAGGCAAGAACACTGGAGTGGGTTGCCATTGCCATCTCCAATTCATGAAAGTGAAAAGTGAAAGTGAAGTTGCTCAGTCGTATCCAACTGCTAGCTACCCCATGGACTGCAGCCTACCAGGCTCCTCCATCAATGGGATTTTCCAGGTTAGAGTACTGGAGTGGGTTGCCTTTGCCTTCTCCATTCACAGATGCAAAGAGAGGTAAATATTTAATGAAATAGATGGGATTGGTGGCTCAGACAGTAAAGGATCTGCCTTCAATGAAGGAGACCTGGGTTCAATCCCTGGGTCAGGAAAATTCCCTGGAAAAGGGAATGACAACTCACTCCAGTATTCTTGCCCAGAGAATTCCATGGACAGAGGAGACTCACAGGCTATAGTATATGGGGTCACAAAGAGTCAGACACAACTGAGTGACTAACAATTTTACTTTCAGTGGACAGTTAGAGATTTTGATACTGAGAGAAATAAGAACATTTCTTCTTTTGAAATAAGGATGAAAGGAAGATGTCTTACTGAACAGGTAGATTTTAACAAATAGTGAAGTGAAAGGAAATCCCTAAATTCTGAGATTCTGTTTGATCAACAAATTAATCAATGATATTATAACTTGTATGAGAATAGCTTTTACCAAACAAATATGAAATAAAAGACAAATATGATTGATTTGTATGGATATTTTGCAAGTGTCAGTTTGACCTTAAAGTTCTTGAAGTTTTTTTTTTTTTTTGGACACTAATATAAATGTATGATTCTCAGAGACAGGGCTCACCCGATCAGAGGTCAGTATGGAAGACGCAGTATATTGAGCTCATCATAATTTGGGATTTATTAGGTAATTTAACTGAAAGGAACAAAGACTAAGGACTTGAGCCAGTTGCAAAGCTGATTTATAAATGCTATTAATTGAATATAAGAGAAAATGAGAATGTGATAAGAAAAAAATGGAAAAATATTTTGAGGTACTGGATTGAGTTTTATAATAGCATTTTATATGTTTTCTATTTCCTACCTCCTTCAGTGAAGCCTGTGGTGATTCAGAAACAAGTGAGAGAAAAGACAGGATAGGTTATCACAACAAATGTAATTCCTACTGTTTGCAAAGTATTAGTCTAGGTACTAGAGACACACATTGTTAAAAGAATAAAGAAAATATCCTTCACCTCCTGAAACTCAAATCCTGGTGGTAATGGCAGATAGTAAACAAACAAACTCATGTATAGTATGTTAGCAAGCAGGAAATGCTATAAATAAAAGAAAACAAACACAGCTAAAGACTAAACTATATGTTCTTAAAGTTGGTTTGTTTAGATGAAACTATCTGAAAGGTTTAATTTAAAAAGTAATTTGAGGAAGTCAAAAAGAAGCTGTAAGAATACTTGAGGAAGTATACTTAGGCAGAGGGAACAGCAGGTTAAAGGTCCTGAATTTGTGATGCACTGGACAGGTTTGAGGAAGAGCAAGCAGTTGTGACTGGAGAATATTGCATCTAGTTTTTAGAGATTACCAAGGACCTATGATGGGAACTTCAGAGTTGATTATAAGAATGGTGGAAACTTACTGAAGTGTCCTGAACAGGAGGATGGCATAATCTGATTTTGATTTTAAAAACAAAGCAAAACAAACAAACAAAAACCACTACTGTGTGTTTGGCGGCCAATAGGGAGACAAGGGGTCTTCCCCTGTGGCTGAGTGGCAAAGCATCAGTGTGCCAATGCAGGAGATGTACAGACTTGAGTTCAACTCCTGAGTCAGGAAGATCTGCTGGGAGAGGAAATGGCAACTCACTCCAGTATTCAGGTCTGGAAAATCCATGGGCAGAGAAGCCTGGCAGGTTACAGACCAGGGGCTTGCAATGTGTTGCATACAACTGAGCAAGGAGACAAGGATGGAAGGCTATGGAAATATTCCAGTTGAGATATGCATGGAATAATATTACTAGTGATGGAGGCTGTAACCAGTAAATGTTCCTTATATAACCATACATTCTTCATGTGACCCAGACACTGAAATTCTAGATATTTATTCAAGAAAAGTTAAAAAAAATGTGCAAAGTTCTGAAAATAAAAGCTGAGAGTATTGCTTGCTGAATCAAGAAAGGCTCATAATTGTCTGGTACAGTTTTACTGTGCAAAGCAAAGATCTCTTCTTATATAAGGTTTTAGGTGCCTTTGAGTTTAGTAATTAAAATACCTTCAATGTAGGAATATTCCTGAAAGGAATTGGTTGAATTTTGAAGGTAGAAAGAAGTATGTCCATTGTTTCAAAGCTGACAGTGGATTTTTTCTTTTAAAAGGTGAGTACTTTTAATTCTCACTTTTAATGCAGAGGTGAGAGCTTAAGTTCTGTGATAGTTTCTTCCAGAGGTGCTAATAACACGAAGAATGGGGAAGATTAAGTATGGACCCTCCTTTTGTATTTATAATGGGAAGAAATAAAAATTTAAAACAAGCATGAGAGGAAGAGTGGGAAAGAAAGAGAAAATGGAAAAGATTAAGTCTTCTAAGAGCTGGGACCACAGCTCTTAGATGATAATAAGTGGACATAAAGGAGCACAGCCTGGGAGGCAGTGGACACATACACATTTTTTCCCTGAGGAGGAAAAACAGACTTGTGAACAAAGCAGGCATCATTAAGAGGGAGAGAATGAAGTGCATTACACACTTTTTTTAGTAAGTTAAATTTCTGAAACTGAAGAGTGTTGAGAGTTGTGTTGGGTTTTAGTGGAGAAGTATAAAAACATTAAAAACAATAAGCCTAATTTAGAACCTTAGGATTTGGAAGGCATCTGTTTGTTGTTGATCAAATTCTGTTATAAAATACAATTTTAAAAATATGATATATGGTACTTTCTTCTAAATTATTATTTCATAGCCCTCTGGGGTATTTAACCTTGTAAATCTCATTTATTTTCAAAATTTGCCATTGACCTACTTCTCCTANGATTTTTTCTTTTAAAAGGTGAGTACTTTTAATTCTCACTTTTAATGCAGAGGTGAGAGCTTAAGTTCTGTGATAGTTTCTTCCAGAGGTGCTAATAACACGAAGAATGGGGAAGATTAAGTATGGACCCTCCTTTTGTATTTATAATGGGAAGAAATAAAAATATAAAACAAGCATGAGAGGAAGAGTGGGAAAGGAAGAGAAAATGGAAAAGATTAATTTTTCTAAGAGCTGGGACCACAGCTCTTAGATGATAATAAGTGGACATAAAGGAGCACAGCCTGGGAGGCAGTGGACACATACACATTTTTTCCCTGAGGAGGAAAAACAGACTTGTGAAAAAAGCAGGCATCATTAAGAGGGAGAGAATGAAGTGCATTACACATTTTTTTTAGCAAGTTAAATTTCTGAAACTGAAGAGTGTTGAGAGTTGTGTTGGGTTTTAGTGGAGAAGTATAAAAACATTAAAAACGATAAGCCTAATTTAGAACCTTAGGATTTGGAAGGCATCTGTTTGTTGTTGATCAAATTCTGTTATAAAATACAATTTTAAAAATATGATATATGGTACTTTCTTCTAAATTATTATTTCATAGCCCTCTGGGGTATTTAACCTTGTAAATCTCATTTATTTTCAAAATTTGCCATTGACCTACTTCTCCTAAAGGCTCTATTTTAATGTATTTATGATCATATTTATATTTTATATGTTGCTAATTGGTCTTGTATTACCTTGAGCAGGAACGTCATTTATCTTTGTCGCAGGACTTTAATGCAATCTTAGGTAGCCTGTAAGGACTCTGGGAAGAAACTTCAGGGGGAAAAAAAGTTTTAAGGAAGGAACACATTAAATCTTTGTGTCACATTGCATTTCAAAAGCAAAGTCAAATAATAGGTAGTAGTTCTAGGTGGGTGCTAATTATTTTTACTTCAAGAGTATGAACTGTTGTTACTCAGTACTTTGTGTTTAAAATGAAAGAGAATACATAATAAAAGATCCGTGACTCAGTATCTTCTTAATACTTTCAGATTTTTAAAACACTTTAGAACAGTTACTTAATAAATTATCAATCGCCCATTATTTCTGAAGGGAAAGAAGAAATCCCTTGATTTACTGCTGAGTTGATCTTGAAACTGTTTCAGAAGATAAGCTAACAGAGGCAGGAATGGAAACAACATTTAGGGAAAAGGAAATAGAGACATATTTGCTTATATTCTCCAGTGCTTATATTTTTAAAGGCCTATGTATGAAATATCAATAATCATAACATGGAATATAGTATCCATATGGAAGATAACTTATTATAAGAACTTCCTACATGGTTTAGAGACTTTAATGCTTTTGACAGATATTTATTTGCTATTCTTTAGTTTATTCATAAAATATTGAGTATCTGTCCTAGTCCAGGTGGTGCTAGTGGTAAAGAACCTGCCTACCAATGCAGAAGAATTGAGAGATGCAAGTTTGATCCCTGGGTAGTAAGGATCCCCTGGAGTAGGAAATGAGAACCCACTCTGATAGTCTTGCCTGGAGAATTCCATGGACAGAGGAGCCTGGTGGGCTACAGCCCAAGGGGTCACAAAGAGTGGGACACGAGTGAAACTAGTTAGCACAGATGGATTTTTAGGGATAACAATTATGACAGAAACAAAAATATGATCTGGAACATTTTTTTTCTCCAACTCCCTTAAATGTGAATAAATACTGAAAACAATGAGCAATTAAAAAGTAAATATGGACTTTCGAGAAATATGTGATTTTATAGTTACTTTTCATCTTGAGTCTCTGAGGCTATTGCTGAAGATTAGGGCCACTGAAGCCTAACTTAATCCACATTTTGTGAAGCATGGAAGTGCTCTAGATCCAAACAAATAAACTAAAGAACGACACTCATAGATACAAAAGCAAGCCAAAGAGTGTTAGCAGAATGAGTCTTCATTCATTTAATGGATGTTTATTGGACATCAGCTGTATGTTGTGGAGAAGGGAATGGCAACCCACTCCAGTGTTCTTGCCTGGAG
>SJXQ01005372.1:0-32266 GCA_006408695.1 Aepyceros melampus
AGTATTGTAGTTTCAGCTTCAGCATCAATCCTTCCAATGAATATTCAATACTGATTTCCTTTAGAACGGACTGGCTCTTAGGTTATCCAAATTGTTGGCATATAATTATTCATATTAGTCTTTAGATGATCTGTTTTTCTTTGAGTCTTTTTTTTTTTCTTGGTTTGTCTAGCTAAAGGTTTGTCAGTTTTGTTTGCTTAAAAAATAAGCTGTTAGTTTTTATCTTTTCTATTGTTTTTCATATTTCTTTTTTATTTACTTTTTCTCTGACCTTTATTGTTTCTTTCCTTCTGCTAAGTTTGGGGTTAATTTATATTTCTTTTCTGGTTCCAAGAGGTGTAAAGTGAGGTTTTTCATTGGAGTTCTTTCTTGTTTTTTAATGTAGCTTTTATTGCTATTAACTTCTCTTGTAGAACATTTCATGGATTTTTAAATTTTTGCTTATGTATTCATTTTTTTCAAGATACTTCTTCATCTTCCTTTTGGTTTCTTCTTTAGCCAGTTGATTTTCAGGAGCACATTGTGTAGTCTTCCTATTTTTTTGAACTTTTCAGACTTCTTCCTGTTATTAATTTTTGTTTTATGCTCTTGTGATTGGGAAAAAATTTTTTTTGTGTGTCTTAAGTTTGCTAAGATTTGCTTTGTGGCATATCTTAAAACATCCTGGAGACTGTTCTGTGTTCATGTTTTATAAAAACATGTTAGTTCTATTTGAGCAAGTTTATGGTTCAGTCCAATATTCCTTCTTGATTTTTTTTGGGAGGGTCTGGATGATCTAATGATTACTGAAAGTGGAGTAGGTTTTAATGTCCTATACTATTATTGTATTATGTTTTCATAATAGTGATATTATGTTCATCATTCAAAACTTGCTTTTAATACATTTTAAATATTTAACCAGTAGCTTATATTTTAAACTGTTTTCTCTGTAGGTAAAATTTGTTACCATACTCTAAGTTTACGTGAACTATGCTTAAAACATATTAACGATTACTTTTGACTTATTTTTTGATTACACTTAAGTATGATTATCATCTTATTGTGTTCAGGGAATGTTTACTTTTTAGACCCCTTTGATATATTTAGCCCTTGTATTTTACTTTGTTCACTTTGCATGTGCACAATTTTGGAAGAATAAAACATTTCTTGTTTTTTTCTTTCAAAGGAACATGGAGAATTTAAAGATAGAATAGGAATGAGAACTTATTTTTCAAATCATAGTTAATATTCTTTCTACTGTTCAGACCACATACTCTGCTGTATAAGACTTTATTTGTGATCTGTTATTTTTATCTTGAATATATGCCACCTGGTTTCTAAATTTATTTTTGCTTAGAAGAATTGAGTGTAATATCATTTTGTTTTGCAGCAGTTCGCAATCAAGTAAGACAGACAATTATGCAAAGCAGACTTCTTACACTAAAGAAAAACGAAGAGATGACGATGGCATTTCTTTTATGTCTGATACTCAGCCCAAAGGTTTGTGAACCATAGAAAACTGTTGTCATTTGAATTTTTGTCTATTGTAGTTTAGTAGTATTTGAGTTATAACTATATCTATCCATGAAAGTAAAGAGAGATTTTTTTAGCAACACAAAGAAAATTGCTAAATTTACTATTTGTATCCGACAGTGTACATCTCTTGATTTATTTACTAAATCTGGAAGTTAAATTTGAATATTATTTCTTGTAATTTTTTGTTTGGCTGGCATACAGCTATAAAGTTATAATGTTAATTTGTCTGTTTCCAAATATTACTTTCATGAAAGTGAAAATGTTCATCACTGAGTCATGTTTGACTCTTTGAAACCTCATGGACTGTAGCTGGTTAGGCTCCTCAGTCCATGGAATTCTCCAGGCGAGAATACTGAAGTGGGTTGCCATGCCTTTCTCCAGGGGATCTTCCTGACCCAGGGATCAAACCTGGGTCTCCTGCATTAGTAGACAGATTCTTTACTGTCTGAGCCATGGATGTGTCTAATCATTGATATTATTGCTAATTCTATTATTATTATTGGCTTTCCACTGTCTATCCTCCTAGTATGAAATGTATTCTTTTTTTTTTTTAATTTATTTTTAATGTGAGGACATTTGCTTTCTGTTGTGTTGGTTTCTGCCATACATCAACATGAAAAAGCCATAGGTACATTCTTTATTCATTAGAATTTTTCTCAACTCTAGGAGGATTCCAATACAAGTCACTTTTAGTAAATTTAAAGGTAAATACATCCTAGACTTCTAAATTTCATTGTAGGCTTCCTTGCCTGTAGGATTAATGAACTGACTTCGTTTTGTCTCTTTTTAAAAAGACTTTTAAATAATTTAATGTAAAAATTTTCACCAATACCAATTTATATACTAGTCAGGTGTGAAACTTAACACTTTCCAGGGTCTCTTTGATTATTGGTAGCTTCAAACTAGTTGAAATATTTGTTTTCTGAGAGATTTTATAAATTATTCATAAGAAAAGGTGGTCCTTTAATGATATTATGTAAAAATTTTTTGTATTTCATTTGGAACACAGTTTTCACATTTTAAACACTCTTTTTCATAGAAGAGAACACTTGCAAGGAAACTAATATCTTTGATGTATACAAGAAACCAGCTGTAACTCTTACGAGGGCAGTCTCTAGAGAAAGTATTATGACTGTAGATGTAATCTCTCAATTGATTACTAAATACTATCAGAGACATTACTTTGCCGACTAAGGTCTGTCTAGTCAAGGCTATGGTTTTTCCTGTGGTCATGTATGGATGTGCGAGTTGGACTGTGAAGAAGGCTGAGCGCAGAAGAATTGATGCTTTTGAACTGTGGTGTTGGAAAAGACTCTTGAGAGTCCCTTGGACTGCAAGGAGATCCAACCAGTCCATTCTGAAGGAGATCAACCCTGGGATTTCTTTGGAAGGAATGATGCTAAAACTGAAGCTCCAGTACTTTTGGCCACCTCATTGCGAAGAGTTGACTCATTGGAAAAGACCCTGATGCTGGGAGGGATTGGGGGCAGGAGGAGAAGGGGATGACCGAGGATGAGATGGCTGGATGGCATCAGACTCAATGGATGTGAGTCTGAGTGAACTCCGGGAGTTAGTGATGGACAGGGAGGCCTGGCGTGCTGCGACTCATGGGGTCGCAAAGAGTCGGACACTACTGAGCGACTGAACTGAACTGAACTGATCTGCATGTAATGGAGGACTTTTTTTTTTTTTTTTTACAAATTGTCCTTTTCCTAGAAATAATTATCCTTACTTACAGTATAAAGGCCTTCCTGGTGGCTCAGAGGTTAAAGCGTCTGCCTGGAATGCAGGAGACCTGGGTTCAATCCCTGGGTTAGGAAGATCCCCTGGAGAAGGAAATGGCAACCCACTCCAGTACTCTTGCCTGGAGAATCCCATGGAGGGAGGAGCCTGGTAGGCTATGGAGGGAGGAGCCTGGTAGGCTACAGTCCACGGGATCCCAAAGAGTTGGACACGACGGAGCGATTTCACTTTCACTTTCACTTTCTACAGTATAAAAATAAAGGTGGATTTGTATTTATTAAAGTGGGCTTAATTCAGATACTGTCAAAACACTGTTAAACCTTCATTGCTTTCCTTGGTAGAGTAGGAATAGTTAAATAAAAAGCTTTCCAATTTATGTCCTTCAATATTCCTTCAAAGTAGCAGAATTCTAGACTTATAGCAGGGAAAAATGAATGATTAAAAAAAAGCACTATATAGTTTCTTAGTATCCCTGAAGGTTCTCCTCTTAGGTAAAGTGTTTTTAAGAAAGTTAGCTATTGAAACATTAAAACTCACAGTATTTTCATCCTATAGATAACTGTGTCTAATAACAATTGTTTAACAAAAGCCTATAAATGGGTGTTCTGAATTAAATCCCAGGTATACCACTGAAAAAAGATTTTTCTTCCAGTTTTTTATAATTGACAGCACTGTATAAGTTTAAGGTGAATAGTGTAATGATTTCACTTATATATATCATGAAATGATTATCACAGTGAGTTTAGTCAACATCCATTTATTCATATACATGCATGGGTTTGTTTCTGGGCTTTTTATTCCATTCCATTAACCTATCTAGAAAAAAATTTTCCTTATGATGAGAACTCAGGATTTACTCTAACAACTTTCATATATAACATACAGCAGTGTTAATTTTATTTGTCATGTTATACATTATATCCCTAGAACTTATTTATTTTATAATAGGAATTTTGTACATGTTTGACTGCCTTCATTCAATTCTTCCTCCCCCTGTCTCTGATAACCACAAATCTTGTCTCATTTTCTGTTTTGTTTTTGAATTATAATCAACCTATACAACACTGTATTAGTTCGTGATTCAGTATTTCTGTACATTTCAAATAATCACCATGATAAGTCTAGTTATGATCTATCATATATAAACATTGTGGTTTAGTCGCTTAGTTGTGTCTGACTCTTGCGACCTCATGGTCTGCAGCCTGCCATGCTCCTCTACCCATGGGATTCTCCAGGCAAGAATACTGGAGTGGGTTGCCATTTCTTTCTCCAGTGGCTCTTCCTGATCTAGGGATCAAACCCAGTTCTCTTGCATTGCAGGCAGTTTCTTTACCAACTGAGCTATTCTCCACACTAGGTATACCTTTATTTTGTAGTGCCTTGGGTTTGCCTTGTAAAACTTGCTTTTATGAACATAATACATTGGAAATATTTAACATTCTTTTGTTTATAGGAATTTGTTAGCTGTTTAATTTTATATGGTAACTATATTTGCAAGTTAAATATATATATATATTTTTTTTTTCAAATAGAGTCTTGTTTTTTTAAAATAATGTCTGACTCTATATAATACATTTATTCCAGTTTCCCATGAGATTGTCTTGACTGATTTGCAGTTAGTGAACTGCTCGGAGGAAAACTGCTATATAATAGAGTTTTTCTAACCTTAATTCTTTCATCAGTTTTTAAAAAATTTTATATTTTATATTGGAGTATAGTTGATTAACCATATTGTGTTTGTTTCAAGTGTACAACAAAGCAATTCAGCTATAAATATACATGTGTCTAAGTATACATGGTTTTTTTTTTTCAATTTTCCCAATTAGGTTGTTAGAGAATATTGAGCATAGTCTTCTGTGCTATACAGCAGTCCTTGGTTATCCACTTTAAATACAGAAGTGTGTATATGTCAGCTTCAAATTCTATTACGCTTTCCTCCTATCCTTACTCCCTGGTAACCATGGTTCTCTTAGTCTATGAGTCTGTTTCTATTTTGTAAATAAGTTCATTTGTATCATTTTTTATAGGACTCTGCATATAAGCAATATAATAATTTCTCTCTGTCTGTCTGACATACTTCACTCAGTATGATAATCACCAGGTCCATTCATGTTCCTAGGAATGGCATTATGTTTTTTTTTTTTTAATGGCTGAGTAATATTCCATGATGTTCAAGCTGGTTTTAGAAAAGGCAGAGGAACCAGAGATCAAATTGCCAACATCTGCTGGATCATGGAAAAAGCAAGAGAGTTTCAGAAAAACATCTATTTCTGCTTTATTGACTATGCCAAAGCCTTTGACTGTGTGGATCACAATAAACTGTGGAAAATTCTGAGAGAGATTGGAATACCAGACCACCTGACCTGCCTCTTGAGAAATCTGTATGCAGGTCAGGAAGCAACAGTTAGAACTGGACATGGAACAACAGACTGGTTCCAAATAGGAAAAGGAGTACGTCAAGGCTGTATATTGTCACCCTGCTTATTTAACTTATATGCAGAGTGATAGTGAAGTCACTCAGTCATGTCCGACTCTTTGTGACCCCATGGACAGTAGCCAACCAGGCTCCTCCATTCATGGGATTCTCGAGGCAAGAGTACTGGAGTGGGTTGCCATTTCCTTCTCCAGGGGATCTTCCCCACCCAGGGATCGAACCCGGGTCTCCCACATTGTAAGCAGACACTTTACCATCTAAGCCATCAGGGAAATGCTGGGCTGGAAGAAGCACAAGCTGGAAACAAGATTGCTGGGAGAAATATCAATAACCTCAGATACGCAGATGACACCACCCTTATGGCAAAAAGTGAAGAAGAACTAAAGAGCCTCTTGATGAAAGTGAAAGAGGAGAGTGAAAAATTTGGCTTAAAACTCAGCATTCAGAAAATTAAGATCATGGCATCCGGTCCCATCACTTCATGGCAAATAGATGGGGAAACTGGAAACAGTGGCTGACTTTATATTTTGGACTCCAAAATCACTGCAGATTGTGACTACAGCCGTGAAATTCAAAGACACTTGCTCCTTGGAGGAAAAACTATGAACAACCTAAATGCGGGACTGGATGAAGCACAAGCGGTATCAAGATTGCCAGGAGAAATATCAATAACCTCAGATATGCAGATGACACCACCCTTATGGCAGAAAGTGAAGAAGAACTAAAGAGCCTCTTGATGAAAGTGAAAGAAGAGAGTGAAAAAGTAGGCTTAAAGCTCAACATTCAGAAAACTAAGATCATGGCATCTGGTCCCATCACTTCATGGCAAATAGATGGGGAAATAGTGGAAACTGTAGCTGCCTTTATTTTTCTGGGCTCCAAAACCATTGCGGATGGTGATTGCAGCCATGAAATTAAAAGACGCTTGCTGCTTGAAAGGAAAGTTATGACCAACCTAGACAGCATATTAAAAAGCAGAGACATTACTTTGCCAACAAAGGTCCATCTAGTCAAGGCTATAGTTTTTCCTGTAGTCATGTATGGATGTGAGAGTTGGAGTATAAAGAAAGCTGAGTGCTGAAGAATTGATGCTTTTTAACTGTGGTGTTGGAGAAGACTCTTGAGAGTCCCTTGGACTGCAAAGAGATCCAACCAGTCCGTCCTAAGGGAGATCAGTCCTGGGTATTCATTGGAGAGACTGATGTTGAGCTGAAACTGCAATACTTTGGCTACCTGATGCTGAGAGCTGACTCATTTGAAAAGACCCTGATGCTGGGGAAGATTGAGGGCAAGAGGAGAAGGGGACGACAGAGGATGAGATGGTTGGATGGCATCACCAACACAATGTTCATGGGTTTGGGTGATTCTGGGAATTGGTGATGGACAGGGAGGCATGGCGTGCTCCAGTTCATGGGGTCGCAAAGAGTCGGACATGACTGAGCGACTGAACTGAACTGAACTGAGACAGCATATTAAAAAGCAAAGATGTTACTTTGCTGACAAATGTCTGTCTAGTCAAAGCTATGGTTGTTTCAGTAATAATGTGTGGATGTGAGAGTTGGACTATAAAGAAAGCTGAGAGCCAAAGAATTGATGCTTCTGAACTGTTTTGTTGGAGGAGACTCTTGAGAGTCCCTTGGACTGCAAGGAGATCCAACCAGTAATCCTAAAGGAAATCAGTCCTGAATATTCATCGGAAGGGCTGATGCTAAAGCTGAAACTCCAATACTTTGGCTACCTGATGCGAAGAACTAACTCATTGGAAAAAACCCTGATGCTGGGGAAAATTGAAGGTGGGAAAAAGGTATGACAGAGGATGAGAAGGTTTGATGGCATCACTGACTCAATGGACATGAGTTTGGGTAAGCTCTGAGTGTTGGTGAGGGACAGGAAGGCCTGGTGTGCTCCAGTTCATGGTATTGCAAATAGTCAGATACGACTGAGCGACTGAACTGAATAATTAGTGATGTTGAACATCTTTTCATGTACCTCTTAGCCATCTGTATATCTTCTTTGGAGAAGTACCTGTTTGATCTTCTGCCCATTTTTGATTGAGTTGTTTGTTTTTTGTGATATTAAGTCACACAAGCTGTTTGTAAAATTTGGAGACTAATCCCTTGTCGGTCACATCATTTCAGTTGTTTTCTCCCATGTTTTGGATTCTCTTTTCATTTATTTATGATTCCTTAACTGTACAAAAACATTTAGTTTAGTTAGTTCTCATTTGTTCATTTTTATTTTTATTTCCATTATTCTTGGAGATAGATCATAAATATATTGCTGCAGTTTTTGTCAGTGTTTTGCCAATGTTTTCCTCTAAGAGTTTTATAGCGTGTGGTCTGACATTTAGGTCTTTAATCTATGCTAAGCTTATTTTTGTGTATGGTTTTGAAGAATTTTCTAATTTCATTTTTTTGTTGTTGTTTACATGTAGCTGTCCAGTTTTCCTAGCACCATTTATTGAAGGGACTGTTTTTTTCTCCTTTTTATAGTTTGCCTTCTTTGTCATAGATTAACTGACCATAGATGCATGGGTGTGTTTCTGGGCTTTTTATTCCATTCCATTTACCTGTCTCTCTGTTTTTGTGCCTGTACTCTACTGTGTGGATAATTGTGCTTTGAAGTGTATAGTATGAAGTCAGGGAGCATGATTTCTTTAGCTTCATTTTTCTTTCCCAAGATTGTTTGGCTATTCAGGGTCTTTTGTGTCTCAATACAGATTTTAAGATGTTTTTGTTCTAGTTCTATAAAAAATGCCATTGATAATTTGATACAGATTGTATTGAATCTGTAGATTGCCTTTGGTAGTATAGTCATTTTGACAATATTGATTCTTTCAATCCAAGTACATGATATATATTTCCATTTGTTTATGTCATTTTTTATTTCTTTCATGAGTGTCTTAACAGTTTATGGAGTACAGGTCTTGGTTTGTTTATTCCTAAGTATTTTATTCTTTTTGTTGTGATGGTGAATGGGATTCTGATCTTTCATTTTTAGTGTGTGTATAGCAGTGCAGTAGATTTCTGTGTATTAATTTGTAATCAGCAGCTTTACCAAATTAATTGATGAGCTACAGTAGTTTCCTGGTAGTGTCTTTAGAATTTTCTATGTATAGTATCATGCATCTGCAAACAGTGACAATTTAATTTCTTTTCCAATTTAAATTCCTTTTACTTCGTTTTCTTCTCTGATTGATTGCTATAGCTAGGACTTCCAAAACTATGTTGAATAAATGTGGTGAGAGTGGACATCCTCATCTTGTTTTGATCTCAGAGAAAATGCTTTTAACTTTTCACTACTGAGTATGATTGCCTCTGTAGGTTTGTTTTTACAAACAGTAGGTTTGTAGGCCTTTATTATGTTGCCCAATTTCTGGAGAGTTTTTATTGTAAATGGGTGTTGAATTTTGTCAAAAGCTTTTCTTCTGAAAAGCTTTTTGGATGATCATGTGGCTTTTATTCTTCAGTTTGTTGGTGTGGTATAGCACACTGATTTGTGGATTCTGAAAAATCCTTGCATCCCTAGGATAAATCCAATGTAATAATGGTGTATGCACCTTTAATGTACTCTTGAATTCAGATTGCTAGTGTTCAGGATTTCTGTGATTGTGTTCATCAGTGATATTGGCCTGTAATTTTCTTTTTTTATAATGTCTTTTTCTGGTTTTGATAGCAGGATGATGGTGGCTTGACAGAATTTGTTTGGAGTTTTCCTTCCTCTGCAGTTTTTGGGAATAGTTTCAGAAGGCTAGGTGTTAGCTTTTTTCTCAGTGTTTGATAGAACTCAATTCTGAATCCATCTGGTCTTGGGCTTTTATTTTTTGGGAGTTTTTAAGTCATAGTTTGAATTTTGATGCTTGTAATTGGTCTGTTCATGTTTTCTTTGTCTTCCTGGTTCAGTCTTGAAAGATTGTAGCTTCCCTGGTGGCTCAGAGGTTAAAGCATCTGCCTGGAATGTGGGAGATCCAGGTTCGATTCCTGGGTCAGGAAGATCTCCTGGAGAAGGAAATGGCAACCCACTCCAGTACTCTTGCCTGGAGAATTTTATGGACTGAGGAGCATGGTAGGCAACAGTCCATGGAGTCGCAAAGAGTCGGACATGACTGAGTGACTTAATTTTCACTTCCAAGAGTTTTTCCAGCTTGTTTTATTGGCATACAGCTATGATCCTTTGTATTTCTGTGATATTAGTTGTAAGTTCTTTTTCATTTCTAATTTTATTGATTTGAGTCTTTTTTATCTTGATAACTCTGGCTAAAGGTTTATTAATTTTATCTTTCAAAGAACTAGCATTGCCGTCTGTGGGGTCACACAGAGTCGGACACGACTGAAGTGACTTTGCAGCAGCAGCAGCAGCAGCAGCAGCAGTTAGTTTCATTGATCTTTACTGTTTTCTTTGGCTCTATTTCACTTATATCTACTCTGGTCTGTATGATTTCTTTTCATCTACTAACTTTAGATTTTGCTTATTCTTCTTTCTCTAGTCACTTTAGGTGTAAGCTTAGGTTGATTATTTGAAATTTTTGCTTCCAGAGGTAAGATTGTATTGCTATAAACTCTCTTAGAACTGCTTTTGCTGCATCACAATAGATTTTGGATCATTGTGCTTTCGTTTTATTTGTCTTTAGGTATTTGTTTGATATCCTCTTTGATTTTTTCTAAGGGATTTTTGCCCACAGTAATGCATACAATGATCATGTGAATTAAATTCACCCATTCCAGATCATTTAGTTCACTGATTCCTGAAATGTCGTTGTTCACTCTCGCCATCTCCTGTTTGAGCACTTCCAATTTACCTTGATTCATGGACCTAACATTCCAGGTTCTATGCAATATTGTTCTTCACAGCATCGGAATTTACTTCATCACCAGTCACGTCCACAACTGGGATTTGTTTTTGCTTTGGCTCCATCTCTTCCTTCTTTTGGAGTTATTTCTCCACTCTTCTCCAGTAGCATATTGGACACCTACCAACTTGGGGAGCTCATCTTTCAGTGTCATATCTTTTTGCCTTTTCATACTGTTCCTGGCAAGAATCCCTTAGAAGAAATGGAATAGCCCTCATAGTCAACAAGAGTCCAAAATGCAGTACTTGGGCACAGTCTCAAAAATGCAGAATGATCTCTATTCGTTTTCAAGGCAAACCATTCAATATCACAATAATCCAAGTCTATGCTTCACTTAGCGGAGAAGGCAATGGCATCCCACTCCAGTACTCTTACCTGGAAAATCCCATGGATGGAGGAGCCTGGTAGGCTGCAGTCCATGGGGTCGCTAAGAGTCGGACACGACTGAGTGACTTCACTTTCGCTTTTCACTTTCACGCATTGGAGAAGGAAATGGCAACCCACTCCAGTATTCTTGCCTGGAGAATCCCAGGGATGGGAAGCCTGGTGGGCTGCCGTCTATGGGGTCGCACAGAGTTGGACACGACTGAAGTGACTTAGCAGCAGCATGCTTCACTTAGAGTCTTCTCTAGTGGCTCAGATGGTAAAATGTTTGCCTATAAATTGAGAGACCAAGGTTAGATCCATGGGTTGGGAAGATCCTCTGGAGAAGGGAATGGCAAACCACTCTAGTATTCTTGCCTGGAAAATCCCGTGGATGGAGGGACCTGGCAAGCCCTAATCCATGGAGTTGCAAAGAGTCAAACATGACTGAGCAACTAACACACAATCCAAGTCTATGCCTCAACTGCTAGTGCTGAAGAAGCTGAAGTTGAATGGTTCTATGATGACCTACAAGAACTCTAGAACTAACACCAAAAAAAGATTTCCTTTTCATTATAGGGGACTGGAATGCAAAAGTAGGAAGTCAAGAGATATCTGGAATAACAGGCAAATTTGGCCTTGGAGTATAAAATGAAGCAGGGAAAAGGCTAACAGAGTTTTTCCAAGAGAATGCACTGGTCATAGCAAACACCCTCTTCCAACAACACGAGAGATGACTCTACACATGGATGTCACCAAATGGTCAGTACTGAAATCAGATTGATTTTATTCTTTGCAGCCGAAGATGCAGAAGCTCTATACAGTCAAAAACAAGACTGGGAGCTGACTGTGGCTCAGATCATAAACTCCTTATTATAAAATTCAGATAGAAATGAAGAAAGTAGGGAAACCACTGGACTGTTCAGGTATGACCTAAGTCAAATCCCTTATGATTATACAGTGGAAGTGACAAATAGATTCAAGGGATTAGATCTGATAGAGTGCCTGAAAAACTAAGGACAGAGGTTTGTGACATTGTACAGGAGGCAATGATCAAGACCATCCGCAAGCAAAAGAAATACAAAAAGGCAAAATGGTTGTCTGAGGAGGCCTTATAAATAGCTGAGAAAAGAAGAGAAGCTGAAGGCAAAGGAGAAAAGGAAAACTATACCCATCTGAATGCAGTTTCAGAGACTAGCAAGGAGAGATAAGAAAGCCTTCCTCAGTGATCAGTACAAAGAAGTAGAGAAAAACAATAGAATGGGAAAGACTAGAGATCTCTTCAAGAAAATTACAGATACCAAGGGAACATTTCATGCAAAGATATCTTGGGCTCGATAAAGGACAGAAATGGTATGGACCTAACAAAAGCAGAAGATGTTAAGAAAACTTGGCAAGAATACACAGAAGAACTGTACCAAAAAGATCTTCATGACCCAGATAACCACGGTAGTGTGATCACTTGCCTAGAGCCAGACATCCTGGAGTGCGAAGTCAAATGGGCCTTGAAGCATCATTATGAACAAAGCTAGTGAAGGTGATGGAATTCCAGCTAAGCTATTCAAGTCCTAAAAGATGATTCTGTAAAAGTGCTGCACTCAGTATGCCAGCAAATTTGGAAAAGTCATCAGTGGCCACAGACTGGAAAAGGTCAGTTTTTATTCCAATCCCAAAGAAAGGCAATGCCAAAGAATGTTCAAATGACTGCACAATTAACGCTCATCTCACATGTTAGCAAAGTAATGCTCAAAATTCTCCAAGTGAATCTTCAGCAGTATGTGAACTGTGAATTTCCAGATGTTCAAGCTGGTTTTAGAAAAGGCAGAGGAACCAGAGATCAGATTGCCGCCATCCAGGGGACTATAGAAAAAGAAGAAAGTTCCAGAGAAACATCTGCTTTATTGACTACGCCAAAACCTTTAACTTTATGGATCTCATCAAAGTGTGGAAAATTCTTCAAGAGATGGGAATACCAGACCACCTTTCTTGCCTCCGGAGAAATCTGTTGCAGGTCAAGAAACAACAGTTAAAACCAGGCATGGAACAATGGATTGGTTCCAAATTGGGAAAGGAGTACATCAAGGGTGTGTATTATCACTCTGCTTATTTAGCCTATATGCAGAGTATATCATGTGAAATGTCCAGCTGGATGAAGCATAAGCCAGAGTCAAGATTGCCAGGAGAAATAACCACAGATATGCAGATGCCACCACCCTTATGGCAGAAAACAAAGAGGAACTAAGGAGCCTCTTGATGAAAGAGGAGAGTGAAAAAGCCGGCTTAAAACTCAGTACTCAAAATCTAAGATAGTGGTGTCTGGTTCCATTATTTCATGACAAATAGATGGGGAAACAATGGAAACAGTGAGAGACTTTATTTTTTTGGGCTCCAAAATCACTGCAGATGGTGATTGCAGCCAGGAAATTCAAAGGTGCTTGCTCCATTTAAGAAAAGCTATGACCTACCTAGACAACATATTAAAAAGCAGAGACATTACTTTTCTGACAAAGGTCCATCTAGTCAAAGCCATGGTTTCTCCAGTAATCATGTATGGATGTGAGAGTTGGACCATAAAGATAGCTAACACCAAAGAATTGGTGCTTTTGAACTGTGGTGTTAGAGAAGATTCTTGAGAGTCCCTTGGACTGTAAGGAGATCCAACCAGTCAATCCTAAAGGAAATCAATCCTGAATATTCATTGGAAAGACTGATGCTGAAGCTCCAATACTTTGGCCATCCGATGCAAAGAGCTGACTCAATGGTAAAGACCCTGATGTTGGGAAAGATTGAAGGCAGGAGGAGAAGAGGACAAAAAAGGATGAGATGACTGGAGGGCATCACTGACTTGATTTATGCGAGTTTGAGCAAGGTCCGGAGTTGGTGACGGACAGGGCAGTTGATATGCTGCAGTCCATGGGGTTGCAAAGAGTGGGACAGGACTGAGTGACTGAACTGAACTTGATTTCTTCAGTGTTGTGTTGATTGTTTAATAGCATATTTAGTCTACATGCTTTTTTTTTTTTTTTAGTCTTTTTTCTTATAGTTTATTTCTGGTCTCGTAGTGTTTTGGTTGGAAAAGATGCTTGATATGATTTTAGTGTTTTTAAATTTACTGGTGCTCTCTTTGTGGCCCAGCATGTGTTCAATGCAAAGAATATTCCATTTTCACATGAGCAGAATGTGTATTCTTCTGCTTTTGGATGGAATGGTCTATAGATAGCAATTAAGTCCACCTAGTCTAATGTGTCATTTAGAACTGTTGTTGCCAGTGTCCTTTCCCTTTCAGTGAGTCCAAGCCGCCCCAGTAGGCCCTTCAGTACTAGCAGTTAAGTCTGCCCAGTCTCTTTATGAAGTTACTGCCTTTTGACCATGGGTTCTGGTTTGTACAGACTTTGTATGTGCACTTTAAGAGTGGAGCCTCTGTTTCACCTAGTCCTGTGAAAAACCTGTGATCAAACCCTACTGGCCTTCATAGTTAAATTCTCTGGGGACTCTTCTTCTGTTGCTGGACCCCCAGGGTCAGAAGCCTGATGTGGGGCTCAGAATTTTCACTTCTGTGGTTAAATTGTTTTCCTTCTTTTGAGTCATCCACCTTGTGGGTATGAACGTGAATTTATTATGATTGTGCCCCTCCTATCATCTCACTGAGAACTCCTTTTTGTCTTTGGATGTTGGGTATCCTTTTTTGGTAGATTCGAGCATTTGTTTTGTTGGTTGTTGTTTGGTGGTGATTTTGATGTTTTCAAAAGGAGGTGGTGAGCTCTTGTCCAACTACTCTGCCGTCTTGAGCTAATCCTGCATCAGTTTCTTTTGTTGTAGTATTTATGTTTCAAAATTATAGCTTGATCCAGTATTATAGGTAGAAATTATATTTGACTATCTTTATAGTTTTTGTTGTTCAGTTGCTCAGTCATGGCCGACTCTCTCTGACCCTATGGACTGCAGCACGCTGGGTTTCCCTGTCCTTCACTGCTTACAATTTACAAAGGAAATCATTACAGTTTATAGAATTGCAAATAAAATTTATTGTCCTTTTCAAAATACTGTGTTGATCATTTGGGGGTAGTTTATTTTTCTGAGGGAGAGAGTTAAGAGTGTTGTCTTTGGAATTTGGAAGACTGTTCATGGTTCGAGTTTTTGGCCTCAGTCTTGTCCCCATGCCTGCCTTTTAAGCAATGAAAAAGCAGTATTATGAATGTTAGTCATTAGATGTTTATAAAGCTAGAATAAGAGCAAGAATAATTTGAATAGAAGGTGTGTAGTGTTGAGTAAATGAAGTGGTCAGAACAGTCAGTGTTACATAGGTTTAAGTTTATGAATTCAAGGAAGCTTCTTTGGGACTTGCTTTGTGTGAATTCCAGCACACTGAACAGGCCAAATCCATAAATGCTGAAATCTCTTATATAAAATGGTATAATATCTGAGTTGGTACTTATATGATATAATTCAAAAAGCAAAAACATTCAGGATAATCTTCAGTTCAGTTCAGTTCATTTCAGTCACTCAGTCGTGTCCGACTCTTTGCGACCCCATGAATCAGAGTACATCAGGCCTCCCTGTCCATCACCAACTCCCGGAGTTCACCCAGACTCACGTCCATTGAGTCTGTGATGCCATCCAGCTATCTCATCCTCGGTCGTCCCCTTCTCCTCCTGCCCCCAATCCCTCCCAGCATCAGGGTCTTTTCCAATGAGTCAGCTCTTTGCATAAGGTGGCCAAAGTACTGGAGCTTCAGTTTTAGCATCATTCCTTCCAAAGAAATCCCAGGGTTGATCTCCTTCAGAATGGACTGGTTGGATCTCCTTGCAGTCCAAGGGATTCTCAAGAGTCTTCTCCAACACCACAGTTCAAAAGCATCAATTCTTCGGCGCTCAGCCTTCTTCACAGTCCAATTCTCACATCCATACATGACCATTGGAAGAACCATAGCCTTGACTAGACGGACCTTAGTTGGCAAAGTAATGTCTCTGCTTTTGAATATACTATCTAGGTTGGTCATAAGTTTTCCTCCAAGGAGTAAGCGCCTTTTAATTTCATGGCTGCAGTCACCATCTGCACTGATTTTGGAGCCCCAAAAAACAAAGTCTGACACTCTTTCTGTTTCCCCATCTATTTCCCATGAAGTGCTGGGGCCAGTTGCCATGATTTTTGTTTTCTGAATGTTGATCTTTAAGCCAACTCTTTCACTCTCCTGTCTCTGCTTTTGAATATACTATCTAGGTTGGTCATAACTTTTCTTCCAAGGAGTAAGCATCTTTTAATTTCATGGCTGCAGTCACCATCTGCAGTGATTTTGGAGCCCAAAAAAACAAAGTCTGACACTGTTTCTAGTGTTTCCCCATCTATTTCCCATGAAGTGATGGGGCCAGATGCCATGATCTTTGTTTTCTGAATGTTGAGCTTTAAGCCAACTTTTTCACTCTCCTCTCTCACTTTCATCAAGAGGCTTTTTAGCTCCTCTTCACTTTCTGCCATAAGGGTGGTGTCATCTGCATATCTGAGGTTATTGATATTTCTCCCGGCAATCTTGATTCCAGTTTGTGTTTCTTCCAGTCCAGCGTTTCTCATGATGTACTCTGCATATAAGTTAAATAAGCAGGCTGACAATATACAGCCTTGACGTACTCCTTTTCCTATTTGGAACCAGTCTGTGGTTCCATGTCCAGTTCTAACTGTTGCTTCCTGACCTGCATACAGATTTCTCAAGAGGCAGGTTAGGTGGTCTGATATTCCCATCTCTTTCAGAATTTTCCACAGTTTACTGTGATCCACACAGTCAAAGGCTTTGGCATAGTCAATAAAGCAGAAATAGATGTTTTTCTGGAACTCTCTTGCTTTTTCCATGTATCAAACATAAATAAATGAATTCAGTTCAATCCTTATAATAAATATGTGTACGTGTTCAGTCATGTCCGACTCTTTGTGACCCCATGGACTGGAGCCCGCCAGGCTTCTCTGTCCATGAGATTTTTTCTGGCAAAAATGCTGCAGTGGGTTGCCATTTCATTCTTCAGGAGATCTTCCCCACCCATCGATGGAACCGTTGTCTCCTGTGTCTCCTGCATCATAGGCCGATTCTTTATCCATGAGCCACTGGGGAAGCTGCCTATCATAAGTATATCTATCCTTATAATAAGGCTTCCCTGGTGGCTCAGGGGCAAAGAATCTGCCTGCAAAGCTGGCAGAGATCAAACCTGGGTTGGGAAGATCCCTTAAGAAGGAAATGGCAGCCCACTCCAGTATTCTTGAGTAGGAAATCCCGTGGACAGAGGAGCCGGGTGGCCTGCAGTCCATGGGGTGACAGAGTTGGACGTGACAGTGACTAAACAATAACATCCTTATAATTTTGTCTAAGGAGTTTTTGTAACAAAATTATATTCATGATAACCATTTCCACTGAGGATCAGAGGAACAAAATGAAGAATAGAAATGTGCAACCACATGGAATTCTCCAGGCTAGAATACTGGAGTGGGTAGTCTTTCTTTTCTTCAGGGGATCTTCCCAACCCAGGGATTGAACTCAGGTCTCCAACATTGCAGGCAGATTCTTTACCAGCTGAGCCACAAGGGAAGCCCAACAGAAATGGCAGATACATTTAAATATATGGGAAAATGTCACGTGGATGAGTAAGACTTGATTTGTATATTTGTTTTTTGATTTTTATCAAAGAACTGTAGCCTGCTCTTAGAGTTATCAAATACTAATTCATTTTTATTTCTGCACACATGCAAAGATAAGCTCAATGCCTTTAGAACAGAGACATCTCCAAAATTTATATCATTCCTGGCATTTAGCTAAAAGTCTAGGCACTCCATGTAACTGGGCAGCAATCTCTCTACAAGGATCCTCTTGATCTAGAGACAAACAATGAAAGACATCTTCTTCTTGCTCCCTCCCCTTTCAACATACACTTAATATTTATTGCTGGAAATAGTCAAGTGAAGAAAGTGTAATAAGGAAAATAAAGTGGCAAGTTTGGTCAGATGCTTTTGGTAGGAGAGATAAGATCAAGCTTGAAATTCACCATTGTATTTGGCAAATTGGAGGCAATTTGTGACACTAACAGAAGCTGTTTTTGTATAGTGGTGGCGTCAAATTCCAGACTAGTATAGGTTAAAAAAGAATAAAAGAAATAGAATTACTTTATTTCCTTTATAAAGAACTAACAATTTTATTTATTTATTAGCTGCATTGCATGGCATATGGGATCTTCCCCGACCAGGAATAGAATCTGTGCCCCTGCAGTGGAAGGGAGTCTTAATCACCCGACTGCCAGGGAAGTTCAAAAGAATTTATTTCTGAGAAATTTTTCTGTGAAGGGGAATGATTACTAGAAATACACCTGGTTGGGTAGTGAGGCCTGGAAAGGCATGAGGATTTTTGTTTTGTTTTGTTTGTTCGTTTAAGATGTTAGAATTAATGGTATATTTGTTTTCTCCTGGGAAGGATGAAATAAGAGAATTTGATGACATAATAGAAATATGGGTAAATTTCTGGAGTTACACCCTTGAATAGGTGAGTTAGAATGGAGTATAAAGAACAAATGAAAGGACTGGTCTGTTAAGTAAAAAGTCAGTAAACAAAAACATCAGTTAAGTAGAATCTGGACATCAGAAGAGGGAGCATTCACACCTTCCCACAGTTTGCATTGTTAGCAGAGCCCAGTAGAAGAAGAAAGATTCCTCTTCTTTACTGGCTAAGACTCAGCTAATGAAAAGCCATGAACTCTTTTTATCTACCAGGCTCCTAATTTCCTTTTCCTCTCTAGAGTATTAGCTTTCCCATGCTATATGAGGACTTGAACGTGGGTTGGTAGGATAGCAGACCTTAAACTGCAATTCTTTGTTGATTTCAAATAAATCCAACTTTGTTGGAGAAATATCTAGCAGTCCATTTGTTTCAAGGACAATATCTTGTTGACCCAGACAGGGACCAGGAAAGATTCTGAAGGTTCCAGAACTGGTGGACAAACAGATGAGGTATGCACAATTAAGATCATTGTCACTCCCTGCTTTTTTCAGGGACCCCAGAGTTTGAAGTTATGTCTTTCTTCTGGATTTGAAACTGGCCTTTCTTTTTTCATTTTTTTCTCTTTCTTTCTTTCTTTCTTTCTTTCTTTCTTTCTTTCTTTCTTTCTTCCTCTCTCTTTCTTGTTTGAAGCTTTCCAGGCTATATTTGGGATCTATTTAAAAATTTTGTCTTTTTGGTTAAGGCCCTGTTCCTCATGCAAGTACTCTTTTGGCACTTTGGCCTGATTTGGGATCAGACCTCTTCACTGACACTGGCTAGCCTTCACCCTAGTCATTCAAGGACAGGGACTGCTTCTCCTGAAGCCAGCTAGCTTTCAACACATTCCTTCAGGAATAGGGGTTGTTTCTCTGAAATGGTGCTGTGTCTTTCAGTCTTCCACCTATTCTTTTTTTTTTTCTTTTTGACCACTCATCATGTGAGATTAGACTCTTGACCACTGGACTTCCAGGGAAGTCCCCGACCTATGCTTTGGGCAAGGGGGTGGGGGCGCAGGGGAAAGCCTTATCCATGGCTCCTCTGGAACTCAGCTGTATTCTTATTTTTGGCTGGGACTGGCTTGTACGCTGTTTGAATTGAGCCATTTGTGCTGTAAGCTGTTTAAGTTGTTTGAAAATTATTCTCCACTCTAGAGTGAGAGAGTCATTTCCTAGGCAGGTTGATAAGAGGGCTAGGGGTCCCCAAGGAGAGAGGGGTCTGGAATTCTAAAGGAGGAAAAAAGGACAAACATTTTTTCCTTCTCTACATTCCTTAAGATTATATAACAACAATGTATGCTGCCTGAGGACAGTCTCTGGATTAAACCTGGCTAATTCTGTTATCTTAAAATGTAAATTATGGGAGTAGGTCTGGTGAGGACTTTGCAACCTCCAGACATTCTTTGGATTTACTGGAGAATATATAACTTCATTGCTAACACTAACAAGTGGGTACTCTTTCTACCCCCTTCTGATGCCTATGTCAGAAGCTTTCTCTATCTCCTTTATACTTTAATAAAACTTTGCTACATAAAAGCTCTGAGCGATCAAGCCTCGTCTCTGGCCCCGGATTGAATTCTTCTCCTCCGGAGGCCAAGAATCCCGGTGTCGTAATTCAACAACAACCTTTCAAGAGGAAATGAGATCTCAGTTAAGTTTCTTGAAAACACACCCCCTACAGGCACTCAACAACACAGGGACAACTCTACACATGGACATCACCAGATGGTCAGTACTGAAATCAGATTGATTATATTGTTTGCAGCCAAAGATGGGAAGCTCTATACAGTCAACAAAAACAAGAACAGGAACTGACTGTGGCTCAGATCATGAACTCCTTATTGCCAAATTCAGACTTAAATTGAAGAAAGTAGGGAAAACTACTAGACCATTTAGGTATGACCTAAATCAAATCCCTTATGATTATACAGTGGAAGTGGCAAATAGATTTAAGGGATTAGATCGGATAGAGTGCCTGAATAACTATGGACAGAAGTTCGTGACATTGTACAGGAGACAGGAATGAAGACCATCTCCAAGAAAAAGAAATGCAAAAAGGCAAAATGGTTGTCTGAGAAGGACTTACAAGTAGCTGAGAAGAGAAGAGATGTTAAAGGTAAAGAAGAAAAGGAAAGATATACCCATCTGAATGCAGAGTTCCAAAGAATAGCAAGGAGGAGAGATAAGAAAGCCTTCCTCAGTGATCAATGCAAAGAAATAGAGGAAAACAATAGAATGGGAAAGACTAGAGATCACTTCAACAAAATTAGAGAAAGCAAGAGAATATTTAATGCAAAGATGTGCACAATAAAGGGCAGAAACAATGTGGACCTAACACAAGCAGAAGATATTAAGAAGTGGTGGCAAGGATACATAGAAGAACTATACAAAAAAGATCTTCATGACCCAGATAACCATGATGGTGTGATCACTCACCTAGAGCCAGACATCCTGGAATGCAAAATCAAGTAGGCCTGAGGAGGTATCAGTATGAAAAAAGTTAGTGGAGGTGATGGAATTCCAGTTGAGCTATGTCAAATCCTAAAAGATGACGCATGAAAGTGCTACATTCAATATGCCAGCAAATCTGGAAAACTCAGCAGAGGCCACAGGACTGGAAAAGGTTAGTTTTCATTCCAATCCTAAAGAAAAGCAATGCCAAAGAATGTTCAAACACTGCACAATTGTACTCGTCTCACATGCTAGCAAAGTAATGCTCAAAATTTCCCAAGCCAGGTTTCAACAGTATGTGAACTGAGAACTTCCAGATATTCAAGCTGTATTTAGAAAAGGCAGAGAACCAGAAATCAAATTGCCAACATCTGTTGGATCATTGAAAGAGTTCCAGAAATCCATCTACTTCTGCTTTATTGACTATACCAAAGCCTTTGACTGTGTGGATCACAACAAACTGTGGAAAATTCTTCAAGAGATGGGAATACCAGACCATCCTACCTGCCTCCTGAGAAATCTGTATGCAGGTCAAGAAGCAACAGTTAGAACTGGACATGGAACAACAGACTGGTTCCAAATTGGGAAAAGAGTATATCAAGGCTGTATATTGTCACCCTGCTTATTTAACTTTTATGCAGAGTATATTACACAAAATGCTGGGCCGGATGAAGCACAAGCTGGAATCAAGATTGCTGGGAGGTATATCAATAACCTCAGATATGCAGGTGACACTACCCTTATGGCAGAAAGCGAAGAATAACTGAAGAGCCTCTTGATGAAAGTGAAAGAGGAAAATGAAAATGAAGTGAAGTGAAAATCCCTCAGTCGTGTCCGCTCTTTGTGACCCCATGGACTATACAGTTCATGGAATTCTCCAGTCCAGAATACTGGAGTGGGTAGCTTTTCTCTTCTCCAAGGGATTTTCCCAATTCAGGAATCAAATCCAGGACTCCCGCATTGAAGACGGATTCTTAAAAGCTGGCTTAAAACTCAACATTCAAAAAAACTAATATCATGGCATCCGGTCCCATCACTTCATGGTAAATAGATGGGGAAACAAAGGAAACAGTGAGAAACTTTATTTTCTTGGGCTCCAAAATCACTGCAGCTGGTGACTATATCCATGAAATTAAAAGACACCTGCTCCTTGGAAGAAAAACTATGGGGTAGCAATTAAAAAGCAGAGACAATGCTTTGCTGACAAAGGTCTGTCTAGTCAAAGCTAGGATTTTTCCAGTAGTCATGCATGGATATGAGAGTTGGATTGTAAAGGAAGCTGAGTGCCAAAGAATTGATGCTTTTGAACTGTGGTTTTGGAGAAGACTATTGAGAGTCCCTTGGACTGCAAGGAGATTAAACCAGTCATCCAAAAGGAAATCAGTCCTGCGTATTCATGGGAAGGGCTGATGCTGAAGCTGAAACTCCAGTACTCTGGCCACCTTATTTGAAGAACTGACACATTGGAAAAGACATTGATGCTGGAAAAGATTGAAGGTGGGAGGAGAAGGGAGTGACAGAGGATGAGATGGTTGGATGGCATCACCAACTCGATGGATTTGATTTTGACCAAGCTCTGGGAGTTGGTAATGGACAGGAAAGCCTGGCATGCCTCAGTCCATGGGGTCACAGAGTTAGACAAGACTAAGTGACTGAACTGAACGGAACAGGCACTCTGACCTAACTGTGGTCTTTCCTTCTGCACATTTGTAACTAAACAGAAAGACAATTTGGATTATCAATGATCATTATGCGGGACTTTTGAAATCCCTAAACTTAGTTTCCTCAAAACTGAATTGGCCTATGATACCACAGTAAATTTCCAGAACTGAATGGAATAGTTATTTTAACTGCTATTTCAAGGCTTCTCTCAAATCTGTAGTCTAAAATTGCCTCTGTGCAAAATAGGATTTTAAAATTAATGAAGGCAAAGAAATGATTAAGGAAATATAAAATGGCTCAGGCAGGCTCAGGCTCTTCTTGCTTGGCTTCTTTGTCTCCACTTCTGGCATCATTATCTTCCTTCCCTTCTATGATCCCTGTGCCTTCATCATATTCTCAAGTCCCTCACAATAATTTTCTCACCAAAACTTCCCCCTTTTCTGAAACTTTCCACACTCACCTTTCCTCTGAATTATCAGAACCTGTCCCTTTAAATATAAGCCTTCTGAGGATCAAGAAGCTAAACAGTTTCCTATATTTCCAAGACTAAAGCTCAACTTTGAGCTAAAGTCAAGGATTTTCCCAAAGAAACCAAATATTCTCATAGATTTGCTGAGGAATTTAATGCAGTCATTCAAATCTATCAATCTGTGTTCTTTGACTTAGTATCAGCTAGTTTTTATGCAGTGAAGGCCAGGCCCAGCATTGAATGAAAACTCACTAATTGGAAAATTCCAAAAGGTTTTTAGAATTACAGCTGGGAGACTAGTCCACTAATTTATATACTCAGGCTTTGGCAAATGCTAGGCAACTTCATCAAATGATTGGCTTTTTCAACTTTGTTGATGGGAGTAGGCTTGCACACAAAAATCTGATGAACCTGCTTATGAATATTACAATGGACTTCATATTGTTTTTAATGAAAATTCTGATATTCCTTCAGATGTTCATTCTGCTCAGGTAGCTCTTAACTCTATGTTTATTAATAGGCTGAACTGGGACTTTCCCATCTTGTCAAAAGGGGACCAGGACAGAGTAAGAAACTGTATCCAATCCAGATTTAGTTAATCTGGCAAAGCTGCTTTTTCACACTCTAGATGAGTCAACTATAAGCAAGATGAGCAAAATTCTTAATTACAATAAATGACACCTCCTAAGTGAAACTAAACCCTCCTAGTTTCTGCCATTCAATACTGTTGCCAACTTTAGACCTCTACCCACCTTTCCAAAGTCCTCCCAGTTCTCAAAGATAGTGTTCCAAGGAAACTTAGATGCTCTTCCCAATCCTTTAGTCATGAAGTCGTGTCCAACTCTTGTGACCCCATGACTGCAGCCTACCAGGTTCCTCCGTCCATGGCATTTTCCAGGCAAGAGTACTGAAGTGGGATGCCATTGCCTTCTCCATGGGACCTTCCTAATTCAGGTATCGAACTCATGTCTCCTGCATTGCAGGCAGAATCTTTACCAACTGAGCCACCAGGGAAGTCCCCTTAAACATTAGTTTAGAGAAACATTATTCTTGATTGAGGATGAATCTCTTCTAATCCTAATCTAGTCCTGTGATCTGGAGCCACACTCTGGGTGCTCAGCCTCACTACAATAAAACAGCCCCTGACTGAGAGAACTGAGAAATTTCACACAGTAGGGATCTCCAATGAACCTCAAGAGATTCCTATCTGTGAACTTATTTCCTTTAGCTTAGGCCTATAGAGAGATACCGGAGAAGGCAATGGCACCCCACTCCAATACTTTGCCTGGAGAATCCCATGGATGGAGGAGCCTGGTAGGCTGCAGTCCATGGGGTCACAAAGAGTCTTGACACGACTGAGTGACTTCACTTTCATTTTTCACTTTCATGCATTGGAGAAGGAAATGGCAACCCACTCCAGTGTTCTTGCCTGGAGAATCCCAGGGACGAGGGAGCCTGATGGGCTGCCATCTGTGGGGTCACATAGAGTTGGACAGGACTGAAGCAACTTAGCATCAGCAGCAGCATAGAGAGATACAGACTTGTACCTCCACCTTATCCATTTATTTGGCTGACATTTCTAAGAGAAGCATCGTGCCAAAATTTCTTTCTCTCAAAAGGGGAAACAGTTCTAGAAATGGACACTTGTCATCAAAGTAATCAATCAGGTGAATTAAATGCTTCTTAGACATCTTTTATTTGTTGGTCTCTCTTGCCTGAAAAAATCCCTGGATGGAGGAGCCTAGTGGGCTTCAGTCCATGGGTTCGCTAAAAGTCGGACACGGCTGAGCGACTTCACTTTTACTTTTCATTTTCATGCATTGGAGAAGAAAATGGCAACCCACTCCAGTGTTCTTGCCTGGAGAATCCCAGGGACGAGGGAGCCTGGCGAGCTGCCGTCTATGGGGTCGCACAGAGTCGGACACGACTGAAGTGACTTAGCAGCAGCAGCAGCAACAGTATTGGAACTGATTTTGGAAGCACTGTTCATTTGTCCTGAATGAAATCAGCTACCACCTTCTCTGTGGGAAAAAATCTCCAGCTGATGTTGGCAGAATTCATAGCACACCTCCCATCAAGATTCAAATAGAGGTGTTGTGCTGTCGGGTAGAGAGACGAATTTGTAAACCCCGGAGTGAGGGTCTACTTACCCGAGGCCCCTGGTGTGCGGAGACTCCGGGGGAAACCACCGTCACCATGTCTGACCAGGAAACAAAACCTTCAACCGAGGACTTGGGGGATAAGAAGGAAGGAGAATATATTAAACTCAAAGTCATTGAACAGGATAGCAGTGAGATTCACTTAAAGTGAAAATGACGCCACATTCTCAAGAAACTCAAAGAATCATACCGTCAAAGACAGAGAGTTCCCATGAATTCACTCAGGTTTCTCTTTGAAGGTCAGAGAATTGCTGATAATCACACTCCAAACGAACTGGGAATGGAGGAAGAAGATGTGATTGAAGTTTATCAGGAACAAACAGGGGGTCATTCAATGGTTTAGATATTCTTTTTAGTTTTTTTTTCTTTCCCCTTCATCCTTTTTTATTTTAAAAAATAGTTCTTTTGTAATATGGTGTTCAAAACATAATTGAAACCTGGCACCCCATCTTTTTAAAACATCTGGTAATTTGAATTCTAGTGCCCATTATTCATTATTGTTTCTTTTCATTGTGCTGATTTTTGGTGATCAAACTTCAGTCCCCTTCATATCACTCTCTCCTTTTAAAAAATTACATGTGTGCATAGAGAGCCTGCCTTTTCCAGGATTGTGCATTTGCAGGCTTGTGATAAATAAGATCAACTAATGCAAGTTTTTTTGGGCTCCAAAATCACTGCAGATGGTGACTGCAGCCATGAAATTAAAAGGCGCTTACTCCTTGGAAGAAAAGTTATGACCAACCTAGACAGTATATTCAAAAGCAGAGACATTACTTTGCCGACTAAGTCCGTCTAGTCAAGGCTATGGTTTTTCCTGTGCTCATGTATGGATGTGAGAGTTGGACTGTGAAGAAGGCTGAGCGCCGAAGAATTGATGCTTTTGAACTGTGGTGTTGGAGAAGACTCTTGAGAGTCCCTTGGACTGCAAGGAGATCCAACCAGTCCATTCTGAGGAAGATCAACCCTGGGATTTCTTTGGGAGGAATGATGCTAAAACTGAAGCTCCAGTACTTTGGCCACCTTATGCGAAGAGTTGACTCATTGGAAAAGACCCTGATGCTGGGAGGGATTGGGGGCAGGAGGAGAAGGGGACGACCGAGGATGAGACTCCTTGGAAGAAAAGTTATGACCAACCTAGATAGTATATTCAAAAGCAGAGACATTACTTTGCCGACTAAGGTCCGTCTAGTCAAGGCTATGGTTTTTCCTGTGGTCATGTATGGATGTGAGAGTTGGACTGTGAAGAAGGCTGAGTGCCGAAGAATTGATGCTTTCGAGCTGTGGTGTTGGAGAAGACTCTTGAGAGTCCCTTGGACTTCAAGGAGATCCAACCAGTCCATTCTGAAGGAGATCAACCCTGGGATTTCTTTGGAAGGAATGATGCTAAAACTGAAGCTCCAGTACTTTGGCCACCTCATGTGAAGAGTTGACTCATTGGAAAAGACCCTGATGCTGGGAGGGATTGGGGGCAGGAGGAGAAGGGGATGACCGAGGATGAGATGGCTGGATGGCATCACGGACTCAATGGACGTGAGTCTGAGTGAACTCTGGGAGTTGGTGATGGACAGGGAGGCCTGGCGTGCTGCAATTCATGGGGTCACAAAGAGTCGGACATGACTGAGCAACTGAACTGAAATGAACTGAACTGAACTGAACTGATGCAGAGTACATCATGAGAAATGCTGGGCTGGAAGAAGCACAAGCTGGAATCAACATTGCTGGGAGAAATATCAATAACCTCAGATATGCAGATGACACCACCCTTATGGCAGAAAGTGGAGAGGAACTAAAGAGCTTCTTGATGAAAGTGAAAGAGGAGAGTGAAAAAGCTCAACATTCAGAAAACGAAGATCATGGCATCCGGTCCCATCACTTTATGAGAAATAGATGGGAAATAGTGGAAACAGTGTCAGACTTTAGTTTTTTGGGCTCCAAAATCACTGCAGATGGTGACTGCAGCCATGAAATTAAAAGACGCTTACTCCTTGGAAGAAAAGTTATGACCAACCTAGACAGCATATATTTAAAAGCAGAGACATTACTTTGCCAACAAAGGTTCATCTAGTCAAAGCTATGGTTTTTCCAGTAATCATGTATGGATGTGAGAGTTGGACTATAAAGAAAGCTGAGCACCAAAGAATTGGTGCATTTAGACTGTGGCATTGGAGAAGACTCTTGAGAGTCCCTTGAACAGCATGGAGATCTAACCAGTCCATCCTAAAGGAAATCAGTCCAGAATATCCATTGGAAGGACTGATGCTGAAGCTGAAACTCCAATACTTCGGCCACCTGATGTGAAGAACTGACTCATTGGAAAAGACCCTCATGCTGGGAGGGATTGGTGGCAGGAGGAGAAGGGGACGACAGAGGATGAGATGGTTGGATGGCATCACTGACTCGATGGACATGGGTTTGAGTAAACTCCGGGAGCTGGTGATGGACAGGGAGGCCTCGTGTGCTGCAGTCCATGGGGTCACAAAGAGTCAGAAATGACTGAGCGACTGAACTGAACTGAAAATATATTTATTTATTTATTTTCAAAGAAAGGACCTTCAGAAGATCAGATTTGATATTTTGTTTTCAATAACCAGGAGGGAGATTTTGACTTGAAGCAGAATCCTACAGAAGAGAAAGCTTAGTTTTTAAGCAGTAGCCATTCGCTTGGTTCTATTCAGAATCTCCCAGTGGCCGCAGGCTGGCAGAGTACACAGCAGCCATCAAAAATGATTGCTTATGTGGTCCAAGAGCCTGACAACGCAGAGAAATAGAAATTCCTGCTAGAAAACGCTATCTTCCCAAACCTGGAAGAGCCACAGATTAGCTGGTGAGTGAGGGCTGCTGTTGCGGCTCTCTCCTGCGATCGGCTGTCACAGGGCTCTGGGCTGGCCTCCCTCCCAGGCGGGGGTGTCACAGCCCATGAGGACATCCCCCTGGCCGCGCGGCGAGCCAAGCCAGCACGCCGTCAGCCACAGGGAACAGGGCAGAGATCACGAAGTGTGGAAAGAAAGCCACGCTTTTCTACCTGCCCACCTCCCCTCTGCCATTACAGCCAGTGCCGAAAGGGGGGTTTGAAGTGACGGTATACCAAATTGCAATCAACAAACAGAAGGAAACTATTGATTTCCTTATTCTTTGAAGAGCTAAGAAGCGGGTACGGGAAACATGTGAACAGCATTATCCCAGGGCTCAGTGAGGCAGCTCACGGAGCAGAACCGGGCGGATGAGGGAATTTACAGATCTCCGGCTGCCCAGAGAGCAGGGTGCTTTGTGTGCGAATCTCTGAATATGGAGAAGTCGAGGGAAGGTGCTCACCCTTCACTTTGCAGGGTAGGGGCCTAGGAGGTACCTGAGTTCTTTGATTCTCTCACCCACTTGTGTCTGAGTTCCCATGCTGTCCACTGGCATTCTTCCCCCCGCTCCCCTTTGAACATGTAGGTACTTTATTATTTATTTATGTCTCATTTTGGCCGCACTGGGCCTTCGTTGTAGCCTGCACTTTCTCTAGTTGCAGCGCAGGGGGGCTGGAGGGCTTCTCTAGTCGCGGCTGGGTGCTTAGATTCCCTGCAGCATATGGGGTCTTAGTTCCCTGACCAGGGATCAAACACATGTCCTCTGCATCGGAAGGCATATTCTTTATCCACATTCCCTGGACCTCCAGGGAAGTCCTGGGACTGGCATTCTGAACAACAGCTCCAAGCCAAAGTTGACCTTCCCTGATTACTAAGTGCACTGTTTTTTTTGCATCTGGGTCTCCAGTGAATCCATACACTTAGCCGAAATCAAGGGGTTTGCCAAATACTCCACTACAGATTATATACATTTTTCTAAAGCATGGAGAATTTTGTGATGATGAATCTCACTAATGTAAACCTTCAGATTCACAAGTGTAATCCATAAATAAGTTAATTTGTATCATTTTTAAGATTCCGCCTGTAAGTGATATGAGACTTGTCCTTCTCCCAGATGTCATGATTGCATGGGAAGGCATCATTAGGGGACAGGATCTGAGCAGAGTCGGCCCTAGGAGGTCAGTCTTGCATTTTACTCAGCTAAGAATGGCTGACCTCTGGAATTCCAGCTTCATAAATTGCACTTTACAGGACTCTCAACAATTGTCTTCAAACCTACTCCAAAAGGCCTCTAAAGTTGAAATGCTATATTTCATTTCTGACACTTAATCTATGAGGATGTCCGTGGAGAGCTATTATGCCTTTAAAATAATTTACCTACGTTCTAACAATGGGGTCCATACCGGGGGTGCTATCAGAAAGCGTTGGGCTTTACAAATAGGTTCAATAGGTAGGTTAGATGTAAACTTTGTTAGGAGTTACTGGAGAACTAGAGTTTATCAGAAAAAGTAAGCAGTTTATTCCAGTAGTTAATAATACACTCTGTGTCACTCATACATGAATGCCACCCTTTTTATCACCAGCTAAACGTTTCTCATGGGTTCCCCAGGGGGCACTAGAGGTAAAGAACCTGCCTGCTAGTGCAGGAGTCTAACAGACGCGGGTTCAATCCCTGGGTTGGGAAGATCCCTGGAGAAGGAAATGGCAACCCCCTCAAGTACTCTTGCCTGGAGAATCCCATGGACAGAGGAGCCTGGAGAGCTACAGACCATGGAGTCACAAGGGGTCAAGCATGACTCACACATACACAAGCTTGACTTTTTTCCTTTCTCTGCTACCTAGAACTCTGACTCCCTGAGTTTCAAGTTTCTTCATTGCAAAAGTAGAGATTTAAAAAATAAAGCTATTTCAGGTTTGATTGCAAGGGGAAAAAAAGCCCTTTCACATAGTACCTTTTGTATCGATAGCAAAGCTAGAAATTTACTTGCTTTCAAGATAAGTTGGCAGGAATAGAGATGCAGACGTTAAGAGAGTGGACATGTGACACAGGTGGGGAGGGAGTGGGGGACGGGCTGAGAGGTTGGGGCTGACGTGTGTCCACTGTTGGTGTGAAATGGATAGCTCGTGGGGAGCTGCTGTAGGCCAGGAAGGCCAGCTCGGTGCTCCGTGATGACCTGGAGGGTGGGGTGGGGGAGGAGACAGAGGGAGGCTCCCAAGGGAGGGGATGTATGGACACAGCTCATTGGCTTTGTCCAACAGCAGGTACCAATGTCACATTGTAAAGCAGCTATATTCTCGTTAAAAATAACATAGCAACTGACAAGGAGCTACTGCATAGCACAGGGAACTCTGCTTAATATTCTGTAACAACTCAAACAGGAAAAGAACTTGTAAAAGAATAGACACATGCGTATGTATAACTGGAGCACTGGGCTGTATCACAGCATTTTAATCTAATCTGTGCATGCATGCTCAGTCACCTCAGTCGTGTCCAACTCTTTATGACGTCACGGACTGTAGCCCTCCAGGCTCCTCTGTCCATGGGATTCTCTAGACAAGAATACTGGAGTGGGTTGCTGTTTCCTTCTCCAGAAGATCTTCCTGACCCAAGGATCGAACCTGTGTCTCCTGCACTGCAGGCAGATTCTTGACCTCTGAGCCACTGCTGAAGCCCTAATATAAAATAATAAGTTAGAGAAAGACATGTAACAAGTGCTCTGAGTGTACAAAACAAGCAGCTCGCTAGGACTTGGCAGGTGGCTCACAACACTGGGAGCATCAGGAGGGCTACCCCCAGCTCGCTCCGCCCTCTCCTTCCTAACCGCCTCCAGCTGCCACCTGAGCTGGAGTCAGGAGGAGGAGTGTTGCCGCCTGGTGAGCACGCACATCTCACCTGAAAGCCTCTCATAGACTCTTGGGCACCTGTTTTCCCCCAGCATGTGCCCCTCCCCCCAGCCCTAATATGGTGCCGATAACTTTCTGATCACACCTCCAAGAGTTGGAATATTGTTTGTCCGTGCTTTTGGACAATTTAGTTTTTAGTGATATCAAGTACATTTGAGGGAGTTATCTAATTATTTTTCTTTGATTATGAGCTATACTATTTGGTAGAAATACTCTACATGTAGCTTCTGGTTGGGCTTCCCTGGTGAGTCCCAGGGAAGCTGACCCCAGCTCAGCTGGTAAAGAATCCACCTACAATGCAGGAGACCCCTGTTCAGTCCTTGAGTTGGGAAGATTCCCTGGAGGAGGGCATGGCAACACACTCCAGCTTTTGTGCCTGGAGAATCCACAAAGAAAGAGGAGCCTGGCAGGCTCTCGTTCATGGGGTCACAGAGCCAGACATGACTGAGTGACTAACCATAACACAGCTTCTGGTTAAAATCAGAATGAAGATTTTGTTTCTCTTTCGCTACTTGTATACTTTCTGTGAGGGGCATTTAGGATGGATTCGAATCACAAGACAACCTGTGGCTCTGTGTTTTCCTGGCATAAGCACAGATGGGTTGGTACGTGAGTCTAGGAGTATTTCTGGGCGTCATTTCTATGCCAGCACGGCCAGCGGTAACCTGACTGAATGGGAGTGACAGAGACCCACGTGAACACAGCCCACTGACCCCAAGCTAAGTCTATTCCCAGCTCCACTTCCTCCAAATTGCATCCCACCACCACCGCACCTGAGAGAAGGTGTGACTAGAGGGACGCAGGCCTGGAGAGAGTCGGTGGTCTCCAGACACTTCAGTTACAATGTTCTACTTTTGTGAGTTAGAAAAAACCCAAACCCAGGGATGATGTCACTAGATTATTGAGCCCCCTTTTCAGGCTTTGGAGACTTCAGCCTCGTTAGAGGTCTGACAGAATGTGGTCCACTGAAGAAGGGAATGGCAAGCCACTTCAGTATTCTTGCCTTGAGAACCCCATGAACAGTATGAAAAGGCAAAATGATAGGATAGCAAAAGAGAAACTCCCCAGGTCAATAGGTGCCCAATATGCTACTGGAGATCAGTGGAGAAATAACTCCAGACAGAATGAAGGGATAGAGCCAAAGCAAAAACAATCCCCAGTTATGGATGTGACTGGTGATAGAGCAAGATCTGATTGCTGTAAAGAGCAATATTGCATAGGAACCTGGAATGTCAGGTCCATGAATCAAGGCAAATTGGAAGTGGTCAAACAAGAGATGGCAAGGGTGAACGTCGACATTCTAGGAATCAGCGAACTAAAATGGACTGGAATGGGTGAATTTAACTCAGATGACTATTATAT